>CM053783.1:824170903-824335903 GCA_028749045.1 Cupressus sempervirens
GCCTAATTGGATATCTGATTTGAAACCAGATATCTGATCATGTCCAGATATTTTTCACACCAATTTGGAGAGAAATTTGAGAGGGGAGAATTTTTTTCAATTTTAAATTTGGAGGGAAGGAAATTTGAGAGGAAATAAATTTAAGATGGAAACTTTAGACTATTTTAGAGGGAATTTTATTTTGGGAATGGGTGGACATTGATATTATTATTATTATATATTATTATAATTATTATTGTATTATAGCAATATGTATGATTATTATTATTAAATATAATAATTTATATGGTTATTATTATTATTAAATTTATAATCTAGTAACATATATGATTATTATTGTTATATAATCTAATAATATATTATTATTATATTAAAATATATAATATTATATAATTATTAAATATAATATTGTCATAAATGCATCATTTCGATCCCTAGTGACCCCTTTCGATGCATTCCCAATGGGTCCCTAGGGGTCCTAGGGATATACATTGTCATGGAATGTGTCTAAACTATAAAAGACTCTAATATGTCCCTAGGGGTCCTAGGACCCATAGGGACATATGTTGTCATGGAATCAATTGAAAAGGGTCATAGGTCATCTTATGACCCCCTTCGACCCCTATAAATGACTCTAATATGTCCCTAGGGGTTCTAGGACCCCTAGGGACATATGTCGTCATGGAATGCATCAGACCTATGACCCCCTTTGACCAATATAAATGACTCTAATATGTCTCTAGGGGTCCTAGGACCCCTAGGGACATATGTCACCATGGAATGTGTCGAAAGGTGTCATAGGTCATCCTCTGACTCCCTTTGACCCATATAAACAACTACAATATATCTGTATGTCATCATGGAATGGGTCGAAAGGGGTCATAGGTCATCCTGAGACCCCCTTTGACTCATATAAATTACTCTATTATGTCCCTAGGGGTCCTAGGACCCATAGGGACATATGAAAAATGGCATGCATCAAAAGGGGTCTTAGGTCATCCTGTTACCCCCTTCAACCCATATAAATGACTAAAGTATGTCCCTAGAGGTCCTAGGACCCCTAGAGACATATGTCATCATGGAATGGGTCAAAAGGGGTCATAGGTCATCCTATCAGCCCCTTTGATCCATTCAAATGACTCTAATATGTCCCTAGGGGTCCTAGGACCCCTAGGGACATATGTCATCATGGAATGGGTCAACCTTCGACCTATAGAAATTATTCTAATATGTCCATAGGGGTCCTAGGACCCCTAGGGACATACATCATCATGGAATGTGTCAAAAAGGGTCATAGGTCATCCTATGACACCCTTCAACCCATATAAATGATTCTAATATGTCCCTAGAGGTCCTAGGACCCCTAGAGACATATGTCATCATGAAATATCTCGAAAAGAGTCATAGGTCATCATGTGACCCCTTCGACCTATATATATGATTCTAATATTTCCTTAGGGGTCCTAGGGACATATGTCATCATGGAATGTGTCGAAAGGGGTCATAGGTCATCCTATGACCCCCTTCAACCCATATAAATGATTCTAATATGTCCCTAGGGCTCCTAGGACCCTTAAGGACATATGTCATCATGAAATGGGTTGAAAAGAGTCATAGCTCATTCTATGAACCCCTTTGATCCATATAAATAATTCTAATATGTCCCTATGGGTCCTTGGACCCCTAGGGACATATGTCATCATGGAATGTGTCGAAAGGGGTCATAGGTCATCTTGTGATCCCCTTCAACTCATATAAATGATTATAATATGTCTCTAGGGGTCCTAGGACCCCTAGCAACATATGTCATCATCGAATGGGTCGAAAGGGGTCATAGGTCATCTTGTGACCTCCGTCGACCCATATAAACGATTCTAATATATTCCTAGAGGTCCTAGGACCCCTAGGGACATATTTCATCATGGAATGTGTTGAAAGGGGTCATAGGTCATCCTGTGACCCCTTTTAACCCATATAAATGATTGTAATATGTCCCTAGGGGTCCTAGGACCCCTAGGGACATATGTCATCATGGAATGTGTTGAAAGAGGTCATAGGTCATCCTATGACCCCCTTCAACCCATATAAACAATTTTAATATGTCCCTAGGGGTCCAAGGACCCCTATGGACATATGTCATCATGGAATGAGTCAAAAGGGATCATAGGTCATCATGTGACCCCTTTCAACCTATTTAAACGATTCTAATATGTCCCTAGACATCCTAGGACCCCTATGGACATATGTCATCATGAAATATGTTGAAAGGGGTCATAGGTCATCCTGTGACCCCCTCCAACCGATATAAATGATTATAATATGTCCCTAGGGGTCCTAGGACCCCTAGGGACATATGTAGTCATGGAATGTGTCGAAAAGGGTCATAGGTCATCTTGTGACCCCCTTCGACCCATTTAAACGGTTCTAATATGTCCCTAGGGGTCCTAGGACCCCTATGGACATATGTCATCATAGAATGTGTTGAAATAACCTATGACCCCCTTTGACCCATATAAGTGGTTCTAATATGTCCCTAGGGGTCCTAGGACCCGTATGGACATATGTCATCATGGAATGTGTTGAAAGGACCTATGACCCCTTTCGACCTATGTAAATAATTTTAATATGTCCCTAAGGGTCCTAGGACCCCTATGAACATATGTCATCGTGTAATGTGTCGAAAGGGATATGTGACCCCCTTTGACCCATATAAATGATTCTAATATGTCTCTAAGGGTCCTAGGACCCCTAGGGACATATGTCATCATAGAATGTGTTGAAAGGGGTCCCTTCAACCCATATAAATGATTCTAATATGTCCCTAGGGGTCCTAGGACCCCTAGAGACATATGTCATCATGGAATGTTTTGAAATGAGTCATAGGTCATCCTATGACCACCTTCGACCCATATTAACAATTCTAATATGTCCCTAGGGGTCCTATGACCCCTAGGGACACATGTTGTCATGGAATGTGTCGAAAGGACCTATGACCCCCTTCGACCCATATAAACAATTCTAATATGTCCCTAGGGGTCTTAGGACCCCTAGAGACATATGTCATCATGGAATGTGTCGAAAGGGGTCATAGGTTGTCCTATGACCCCTTTCAACCCATATAAACAATTCTAATATGTCCTTAGGGGTCCTAAGACCTCTATGGACATTTTTTATCATGGAATGTGTCGACCTATGACCCGCTTCGACCCATATAAACAATTATAATATGTCCCTAGGGGTTTAAGGACCCCTAGAGACATATGTCATCATGGAATGTGTCGAAAGGGTTCATAGATCATCTTATGACCCCCTTCAACCCATATAAATTATTCTAATATGTCCCTATGGGTCCTAGGACCCCTATGGACATATTTCATCATGGAATGTGTTGAATGACCTATGACCCCGTTCAACCCATATAAACGATTATAATGTCCCTTGGGGTTTTAGGACCCCTAGGGACATATGCCAATCTGAAATGTGTTGAAAGGAGTTATAGGTCATCCTATGACCCCTTTCGACCCATATAAACAATTCTAATAGAAATAATATAGTAAAAATATAATAATATATTAAAAATAATAATAATATAGTTTAATAATCATATATATATTTATATATATATATTTATATATATATATATATATATATATATAATATTTATAGATTATAATAATAATAACATAATATATTATTATATATTAATAACATAGGTCATAATAATAATAATTTATATCAATAACATATATATTTATAATATATTACTTTATTATATTTAATAGAAATATAGTAAAAATAATAATAATATAATATAATAATATATATGATATTTATAGATAATAATAATAATAAAACAATATATTATTATATATTAATAGTTACGTTATTATATTAAATGATAATAATAATTAATTTAATTTAATTTTATATATATATATATATATTAGTCATAACTCATTAATTAGTCATATTATATATTTATAGATTATATATTATATCTTTACATATTTCATAACTCAAATTAGTCATATAACTCACAAATTCATTTTTCCCTCCAAAATTTGTTTTTCCCTCTAATGTGTTTGTGCCGCCAGTATCAAATATTTGATATGAAATCAAATATCCAATCTTAGATCGGATATCCAATATCAAATCGAATATCTGATCTCATATAGGATATCTGATAAGGCTTGGGCCTTACTTTCCAGGTTTGGTATGTAGATAGGTGAAAAAAAATCAAAGCAGATTTTGAAGCGCTTTTAGACGTCTTCAAACTCTCTTTTTTTCACATCGCCAATTTTGGCACACCATGATCCTACACGTACCCTATAGATATTGTAAGGAAACTTAGGTGCGGAAATAGCTTCCTACACTAATCTCTTAAGAGAAGTATGGTGCAAATCCTATTAAAATATTTTACACTTATAGATTCAATATCATGTAAACAACCATATTTCAGCCAACCAACCATAAAAAAATAGATAGAGAAAGAAACACATAACACAAAGATTTTTCGGTGGGGAAAAACCTTCCGATAAAACAACCCCACCCCTCCAGAACCTGCATAATGTATTTTCTTCAACACAAGGTTATAATACACTTGCAATGCAAGTTCAATAGTGACAATAGAAGACTCTAGTAGCAACTCATAGTACCAACAATACACTTTCTCGCATCCCTTCTCTTCGCAACCCTAAAAACACTTATAACATGCACTTCACTTTTAGGGCTACTCCCAAAGGTAACCGTATTAGGGTTTTACCATTCTTCAAGAAAATAGGAACCCCAAAAATTTTTCTCAAATTTATCAGTTGCCACATGTCTTCACCTATCATTGAATCTTCCTAACATAGCTCTTAAGTGTCATAGGAATCCGTCATAACCGTTTTAGCGATGATCTCCTTATGCAAATTCAAGATGCTGACACATCAACATTATTTGCAAGAAATACATTTTACAAAACAAATAATAAGAATAGGAATTATCCAAGGTTGAGATACCCTATTCCTAACATTCTCCCACTTGTCGAACACCTTGTAAGAGCAACAAGCACATAAGAAGAACTAACTGCTATAGGCCAAAAGGCTCATAGACTCCGAACACCATCTGAACTTCTTAGTGCCCACTAGTTTCATTAATGCATCTACAACATTCTTAGCAGTATCTACCTTCTCCAAATTTACCTTTCCATCTTTCACCATATCTCTCACAAAGTGAAACTGCACATCAATGTGCTTTGTTTTGCCATGGAAAGTTGGATTCTTCGCATGGAAAATAGCGCTATGACTATCACACCAAATAGTAATATGTTCTGCATCAACAAAAAGATCAGAACACAATCTCTTAAGCCAAATGGCTTCCTCACAAGCATGAGTAGCAACCATGTACTCAGCTTCTGTAGTGGACAAAGCAACCACAGGTTGTCGCTTGCTCATCCAATTGATGGCACCACCAAACAAAGTGAACACATAAGCACTAGTGGATCTCCTGTGGTCAATATCACCTACCCAATCTGAATCCACAAACCCATGAATACAAACTAAATGTGAAAATTTAGAAGAGTTACCATGATAGCATATGGATTAATTTGATGTACCCCTCAAATATCTAAATATTCACTTAACTGCATCCTAATGTACCCATCCAGGATTAGCCATAAACTGACTTAGGACTCCCACCGCTTGGGCAATGTCTAGTCTAGTACAAACCATAGGATACATAAGACTACCAACTGTACTAGCATAAGGTACTCTACTCATGTCCTCCACCTCACTAGGAGATTTTGGACAATCATCTACAGATAACTTTATTCCCATAGATTTAGGAACACATAGAGGTCTACAATCTGTCATGTTGAACCTGTCCAACACAGACTTCACATACTTACTCTGACTCAACCAAAGTCTTCTGTTAGACTTGTCTCTACTAATTTCCATACCCAAGATGTACCTAGCTACCCCAAGATCTTTCATCTCAAACTGTGCTAACAACTAAGATTTAAAATCAGAAATCATACCCTTACCCTTCCCAAACAGCAACATATCATCAACATCTAATGCAACAATAAGAAGGCGATCATTTTCAACTCTAAAATAAACACAATGATCTAATTTTGATCTTACAAATCCAATTGACAACACAAGGGCATCAAACTTAAGGTACCACATCCTAGGAGATTTCTTCAAACCATATAGAGATTTCTTTAATATGCAAACTAATGATTCTTTACCTTTAACAATGTAGTGCTCGGGCTGTGACATATAAATCTCTTCCTTTAAATCACCATAAAGGAAAGTTGTCTTCACATCCATCTGTTCTATCTCTAAATCATATGATGCAGCAAGAGATAACAAAAATCTAATGTATGTCAACTTTGCAACAGGAGAGAATATTTCACCATACTCTATTCCCTCTACCTATGAACACCCCTTTGTAACCAATCTAGCTTTGTACCTTTCAACACTACCATCTGTACAGAATTTCTTCTTGAACACCCATTTACAGCCAACAAATTTTCTCCCTTTAGGCAAAGGTACAAGGTCCCAAGTTTTTTATTTTTCTCTAATGAAGCCATCTCATCATCCATAGCCTCAATCCAAGAACCTACATCTTCCATGCCCAAATCCTCTTTCACAGATCTAGGCTCATCAGTGTTAGTAATCAAAGAAAAAGCACAACTGGAATCTAACATAGAATAACCAAACCTTTCTGGTTGCTTTCTTTCTCTCGTGGATCTCCTCAAGGGCTACAGTTGAGGTTGTTCTTTCTCTTCTTCTGAACTATTAGAGCTACCAGAGCTCTCCTCATCATTAGACCCAACATGGTCTCTCTGTTTAGTCTTCTCAGGGGTAGGAGGCAACTGAACAATATCTTTTTCCTTTTCTTTTTCATCTAGTTGTAGCACAATAGGAGAAGATGTTAGCTCTCTAACAATAAAATTTCTACTATACAACACCTTACTAGTCACAGGATCCCAAAGCTTGTATCCTTTCACACCAGCACTATATCCGATGAAAATACATTTAACAGCTTTGTTTTCCAACTTAGATCTTTTCTCCTTTGGAACATGTGCATAAGCTTCGCAACCAAAAACATGAAGATGTATAATTGAAGGCTTCTTACCAGACCACACCTCCATGGGTGTCTTACCAACAAGGGCTAATGTAGGAGATCTGTTAACTAGATAGCAAGCAGTGGCCACAGCTTCGGCCCAAAAGCTTTGTTCTAAACTAGCTCCACTAATCATACTCCTAGCCTTCTCCATCAGTTTCATGTTCATTCTCTCTGCAACTCCACTTTTCTGTGGGGTATAAGGAGTTGTCTTATGCCTCTCGATACCTTGTTCTTTACAAAATTGTTCAAACTCTACTAAGAAAAACTCACCACCATTGTCAGTTCTCACACACTTAATCTTCTTACTAGTCTGATTCTCTACAAGGGCTTTAAAATCCTTAAATTGACTAAAGACTTGTGTCTTACTTTTAAGGAAATAAATTCATGTCCTTCTACTATAATCATCTATCAAAGATACAAAAAATAAAGACTTGGAGATTGAAGGAACTTTTACAGAACCAAATACATCAGAATGAATAAGATCCAAAACATCAGAAGATTTGTGAGAACTAGAGTTAAATTGAACACGATTTTGTTTACCATAGACACTGTGTTCATAGAAGTCGAACTCAAGATTGCAATCATTTAACCCCTCAATGATATTTTTATTTTTCAGGGTTCTAAGACCCTTTTCACCAATGCGACCAAATCTCATATGCCACAACATTGTCTTTTCTGCAGGAAGCTTACCTTCCAAAGTGTTTGCATTGCCATTGGAACCAATAACCATAGAATTTTTCACTGCTCATTCAGATGGTGAGGATGAAGAACTATTACATAGAGGAATACATGCACATAGCTAAAATAAAGTACCTCTCCTAGTACCCCTTGCAAGCACTATCGATCCTCTCATCATCTTGCATCCTTCTTTTAAAAAAACAACTTGCACACCTACATCATTCAACATACTTATAGATAATAGGTTTCATGCCAAACCTGGAATGTGCATAACTTTGTTGATTCCCTTTACTCGTCCATCAAGAAATTTGATAGTGACCCTTCCATGTCCAATTATCTTTAGGTGAGAATCATCACCCAAGTACACCTTTCCACCATCGAACTCTTCATATTTTGAGAACCAATTTCAATGAGAGGTCATATGAAAAGATGCACCCAAGTAAACCAACCACACATCATCAGATGCATGGGCTGCCAAAGCTACGACGAATGCATCGCCATCTTCTTGAGATTTTTTTGAAGCTGAATCTGAACCTTTCTTCTTCTTCTTCGGCTCTTTGCAGTCTTTACAAAAATGCTCAGGTTTATCACAGTTCCAACATTTTTCCTTGGACTTATTTGAAGTCTTTGACTTCCCATTGGATTTGGATCTACCCTTTTTGTCATACATATTGTCATTTCTCTTCCCTCTTTTAGTGGATCTCCCACAAATAGCAAGGGCTTCTTTTTTTGAAATGGAAGCCTTTCTCTGCATCTCCTTTGATAGTAGTGAAGACACCACATCATCCATTTTGAAAGTGACTAACGTGCTTCTGAGAGCCATCACAAGATGGTCCCATGAATCTGATAAAGAACACAAAAGTGTGTAGCAACGATCCTCCTCCTCTAACTTGACACCAGCTGATGTCAATTGTGCAGCCAGCACATTAAATGCATTTAAATGATCCGTTAAGGATCCACCTTCCTCCATTCATAGAGAGTAGAACTTCTTCCTCAAGAACAACTTGTTCACTAGAGATTTGGCTTGATACATGGCCCCAAGTCTTTCCCACAAACTATATGCGGTTTTCTCATCTAGAACATTCAAAAGAACTGCATTGGTTAAATAGAGTCTTATGAGACCTTTAGCTTTACGGTCTTTGATATCCTAATCTACTTGAGCTACAATAGCTGGTCTCGTAGCACTTGAAGTCACTTCCCATAGGTGACAATCTTCCAACATGTCTTTCATCTTGAGTTTCCACAACTCAAAATTACTGCCATTAAATTTTTCCACCTCCATTCTTTCATATGATGAACTCGCCATCTCAATCTACAAATAAGATTTAGGATGCTCTGCACAAGACTCCCACTCAACTTGAGATTAGCTAAAATAACCCTAGCCAACAACTAGGATCAAAAGTTGATCAGGCTCTGATACCACTTGTAAGGAAACTCAAGTGCGAAAACAGCTTTCTACACTAATATCTTAAGAGAAGTATGGTGCAAATCCTATTAAAATATTTTACACTTACAGATTCAATATCATGTAAACAACAATATTTCAGCCAAACAAGCATAAAGAAAATAGATAGAGAAAGAAACACATAACACAAAGATTTGCTGGTGGGGAAAAACCTTTCAATAAAACAACCCCACCCCTCTAGAACCTGCACAATGTATTTTCTTCAACACAAGGTTACAATACACTTGCAATGCAAGTTCAACAACGACAACAGAAGACTCCAGTAGCAACTCATAGTACCAATAATACACTTTCTCACATCCCTTCTCTTCACAACCCTAAAAATGCTTATAACATGCACTTCACTTTTAGGGCTACTCCCAAAGGTAACCATATTAGGGTTTTACCATTCTCCGAAAAAATAGGAACCCCAAAAAATTTTACTCAAATTTATCAATAGCCACATGTCTTCACCTGTCATTGAATCCCTGACACAGCTCTTACATGTCATATAAATTTTTCATAACCATTTTAGCGATGATCTCCTTATACACAATTCAAGATGCCGACACATCAACATTATTTGCAAGAAATACATTTTACAAAACAAATAATAAGAATAGGAATTATCCAAGATTGAGACACCTTATTCCTAACACACACACACACACACACACACACACACACACACACATACATATGTATGTATATTGTCATGCCCAAAATATAAGGTCAAAAACACACAAAGATTTTTTTTTTTTAAGTTAATAATTAAAATTCACTAAGATTTGATATGTTTGTGTTCATGGTTAAAGAATAGGTTCTCCAATTCATCTTAAGTTTAAAAATCTCGAGGAGGAATCAATCGTTACATTTGAACTCTATGGTTATTAATTTGATATCGATCTTTGTTTCGTTATTTCATTTCTTATACAAATTTATAATTAAAATCATTGAATAACCATTTAAATGAATACGTGTTTAATTAAATTGAATTATTAAATCAAGAACTAATTAAGATGAAAGTTACATCACGATTTATATTTAAATCCCTTTTTCCACTTTATTCAAATCACGAGTCTTAATTAAACCCATGAATACATTTTTTCACATTCCTAATTGAATAATAAAATAAAACAAAAATTCCATCGAATGTTAAAGCAAAACAATTTTAATCTTTCTTATTGGTCTCACATAAATTTACCACTAATATTAATTTATAACATTTAAACTAATAAATCAATCAATCCAAATTTTTTTTCTAAATATTACATTAATAACATTAATAAATCTAACATTTAAACTAACTAAAAATAAATAAATAATACATTTACACTAGTTAAAAATCATATTAGTATAGAACTAAAGTTACACTAATTTAATTGATGATAAAACCTATAAATTAATATTAATTAAACATGATACTTAATTCATAACAAAACGAAACTTATATAATTCTAATACAATCACAAATCAAATACCAAATTCAATTAACACCAAATTAAAACTATATTTGTAACTAAACTATATTAAAATATATCCATTTAAAATACTAACTAATTTAAAATCTAAACTATATTACATTTAATATTAATTTAATACTAAACTAACTTAATTTAATACTAGTCTACCTTTAAAGAAAACTTAATAAATAAATAAATAACTATTCAAAAAAGAAAATACCTAATCTACCCCACCTGCCATAATTTATGGCCTTTATACAAAAAGGAAATTATGGCATTAAAATGTCATTTCCCATATCCCCACAAAACAAGTGCTGAATTAAAACTCAAGTGGGGAGTCATAGTCAAAGGATGACTCCTCCCTTCTATGTGCCATTCAAGGGTATTTATTACCCTCAAACACCTTTTTCCTTAAATGCATGCCAAGGTTGGTACATGAGGTAGAAAAAGGGGATATTTGCTTGTTTTTTTCTTTTTAAACCAATTTGCACCAAAATACCATGCCACCCACTACCATTTAAGACATAAAGCTTATTTGGTGAGAGTGGTAGGATATTTATTGTTTATTCTTTTTCTTTATTAATAATATTGCTTACTTTTACTTTATTTTGTTATTTATACATTTAAATAAATATTTTCAAAGAATCATAACAACATCTAAAAGATGCTCTGTTGAAACAAGATTAATTCATCCACCCCATACAAAATACAGAAAGTATTTTGGTCCTTGGGGGGGTAAAAAATTTTGAAGCCATTTTTTTTTCTAAGTATGATTTTTTCAAGGCCACATATATATATATATATATATATATATATATATATATATATATATATATATATATTTGTCCATACAACATGCATAAATGGGAAATTATGAAATTTACAAGACAAGATTATTTATCAAACTATTTTATATTATACTACCTGGTTCAAGGCTCTACTGAGAAAGAACCAGTAAGAAAATTTAGTGTCCTTGCCACTTCAACAAAATGTTACAATACAAATCTAAATTTTCTTCTTAGTCCTTAAAAAGGAATCATTTTTTAGCTTTTGATATGCAACGGTGATCAGGGAGAAGACAAGAGCTTACCCCAAAACAAATCAAGCATAACATGATGAATAAAACAAACATGCATCCCCATCCCAATTTTGCACAATAGGTTCAACATTGAACTTGACTAAGGAGAAGGTGGATTTTCCCGATAGGAGACATCTACCACAATACCATAAAAAAGCCCTTTCGAGGCTATAATCTCAAGAACTTTCATTGTTCCACAAATGCCCTTTCGAGGCCAATAATACAAGGATATCCATTCTTTCACTCTTTTTTTTCAAATTTCACAATTTCAAACATGGAATGTGGTGACAAGTAGGGGCCCATAACATCCTACCCTCTTTCCCTCTTCTCGTCATGAGAAGAGACTCTACACTATCAGGGTCCAACTTAAGCCCTTGCCCCATACATGGACACTACTTCCCTATCCAAGGGTGAGTAATGCCAAAACAATCCCACAAAATCCCTTCAAGGAAATTCAAGCAAAACAAGAAGGAAAACATTCAAGAAAACATTTATCCATCCCTCCCAAACATACCAAACATGCATACCAAAGAACAACACAATAACACAAGTATGAAACAAGCATGAATAACAAGAACAAAGAGGTGAAGAACTCCTACCTTCACAAAGAGGTTATGGTAAAATGATCAATTTCAGAAGAGTTGTTTTCCTGCCTTGCCTTCAATCTTCTAAGACTCCTCTCTAAAACTAGAAATTGGGTAACAACCAAAACTACTCCACAAAGTGCCCCTAAATAAGATCCAACTCAACCACCAAAAAGGGCAATAACTTCCTCCACTCACCTAAAAATCTAGAAGTTTCTAACTCAACCAAAACTAGGGTTAACCACTAAGTGGAGTTGAGGTTATGCAACTCATGGTAACCACTTTCAATTTTCGCACAAAGGCAAAAATAGAATTTTTGAGTGACCTCAAAAGTCAATAAAAGGGGCTTAGGGGGTGGAAAATACCCCCAACCCATACCCATGCCCCTTGGGTAAAAAGATTTCATGTTTTAAGGCCTTAGGAATTGATTTGGGACCAAACAAAAGCTAGAAAATAATTAGGACCATCTAACAACTCCAAAATGTAGATTAAACACTAATTCAGATTAGGGGTAACTAAACTTGATTAAGAAACAAATTAGCAAAAAGGTCACTAACTTAGTCTGACTTAGGTCCAAAGGTTACATAGATAACCCTAACTAGCATGCTGAAATGCATAAGTAATTCACGAGTGTCAAGTGACACTATAAGATCACAATTAAGAAACATTAACATTTTCTGATCACAGAAAGATACATTCATACATCTCACAATATAATTTAGTTATGAACAACAAGGTTTCCACAAATAGCACATAGAGATCAGTTCCATTCCTCTGTCAGATTTTTCGGCTAAAATATCCTACACACTCATTGCACACATCAGTAGCCCCATAAAATCAAATGCACATATGTGTATACGTATTAGGAAATCACATAAATTAAAACATACATCTTTCAAATCAATCAAGGTTTCTCTCATCCTACTCATATTCTTAATCATTACTATTTTGAAATCAAAGTGTTAAATCCTGCATTTACTTACTTCTCCAACATACATGTTCATAAAGCATTAAATGATGAACTCAAGTACCTAAAAGTAAACATCACACAACATGAAATAATATAATATGTTCAAAGCATCTAATAGTGTCTTGACATCTCGAGTCATGAGTATCAAAATAATAATGTATCATTATGCTACGATGGGTCGGGGTGAGGCCTCACACACACACACACACACACACACACACACACACACACACACACACACACACACACACACACACATTTATGTATGTATATATATACATATATATATATATGTGTGTGTGTGTGTGTATATATATATGTATATATATACATACACATATATACATACATAAATGTATTTGTATGTATATATATATGTATGTATATATATCTATATATATGTGTGTGTGTGTATGTATATATATACATATATATATACACACATATATATATGTATATATATGTATATATGTGTGTATACATACATACATACATACATACATATATATATAGTTATTATTAGTCTGCTTTCTAACATTTAATCTCTTACCATCATATTTAATTGGGTCAAAAACTTAACTTGTCACCTATATCCCTCTTACTCACTCCCTTACTTCTAACACTTTTCTTGTATACATGTAAAGTAAATATGTCTAAAACCAATCACATTAGTAAATTTTCATAAGCTAACATTAACTAGATGCCCTATCTCTATGTGCAATCCCTATATATATATATATATATATATATATATAATTTATTTAACAAGTTGTTTCCCCTAGCATACTTACTAATTATTTTATTTAACCAACAACCTTTCCTCAAAAAAAACCCTAACTACTTTCATTAATGAAGTATTAGGACCAATCAGGTGCCTAATCCATCTCTCCCTATCCAACTATGGCTTATCTTCTTCTAAGGTGCCAAGTCACTTAAAGAAAAGAATATTCATTTTTCCAATGTGGGAGGTGGCTTATGACATAGCCAAATAATTTCATGTGCCAATCCCAAAGCACCCATTTACTACTCCTAGGCGTGGTGTGGTTGTTAGGATGGGGAAAAGCTTTAATGTGTTTTAACCACAAACTTTTTCACCCTTCCCAAGGGCTACATGCCTAAGTATGTTAGACCAAGCACTTTTTCAACATGTCCCAAAGTTTCTTTCCAATGTGAATGTCGATTGGTGGAAAGGGTAGCATATCCCAAGTTTGAAAAGATTTAACTAGGGTCTGACATGAGGTAGGGTTAGGGTACCTCCATATGCATTTTAAGTCCCTTCCAAGGTGTAAAGCATTTTTTTTTCCATCTTGCTTGGAACTTTGGACTTTTACCCATTCCTAAAACCTAGTGCCTAAGCCCCATCACATGACGTTAGAGCTTAAGTTCTATTTATTTTCTTTTTTTATTTTGTCTCTTTCCCACTTTAAAACATGGCGTCTAGGTTTTTGTTAGTTTTTTTTTTTTTCTTTAAATATTTTTTTTTTCTTGGTGGTAATTTTTTTGAGTAACACCTAGTGTCAACGGATAAGTGTTTAGGAACTAATGTAGCCCTCATAATGTTTTATACATATATACATATATACATATATACATATATATATACATATATATATATATATATGTATATATGTATATATGTATATACATATAGATATATATGTATATATGTATATATGTATGTATATATAGATACATATATGTATATATATATATAGATACATATATATGTATATATATACATATATACATATATATGTATCTATATATATATACATATATGTATCTATATATACATATATGTATATATGTATGTATATGTATATATATATATACATATATGTATAGATATACGTACATATATACATATATAAATATATATACATATACATATATATGTATATGTATATATATACATATACATATATATGTATATGTATATATATTTATATATGTATATATGTACGTATATCTATACATACATACATACATGCATACATACATATATATATATATATATATATATATATATATATATATATATATATATATATATATGTGTGTGTGTGTGTGTGTGTGTGTGTGTGTGTGTGTGTGTGTGTGAGTCTCTTTGATTTTCAATTGTTGATAAGCCAAGAGTTTATTATTTGTGTGAAACTCTACTAATGTCCTAGTTATTATTTTATGTATTGGATTCCCAAGGATATATTCTCTTTTGAATATTTGATTGCTCTGTATTATGGGGCAGGAATTATTTTTCTTCCTCATACATTTTCTAGAGAGCATAATATGCTCCTACAACAAGTTTCCCCTTAGTTTTGGACTATGGTTTTCCCTCAAGCTAAATTTCTTCTAATCCTTCCATGAAATTTTTAGTAAGCAAATGTAATGATGTGATAGTGTTATTTGATCTATGAAATCATTAGAAGTTAAAATCCAAAGAACTAATATAATGAACTATCAAACTACCACAATCTCCTTCCATTATATTAAATGCAATCATATAATTTTTATGATGCAAATCATCATCATTAAATTAACTATATCAAAAGGACTCTTGCACACAACGACTATGAAAGTTTCCTAACAAATCATTTATATAGCATCTTAAGGAGGGTTTCATTTCATAATTTTCTCCCTATTACATCAAACCACATAATATAGAAACTTACAAGGAATATTTTCTTGCAAGTAAACTATATACAATTTCTCAATCTTTCCTTACATATGTTCACAATTTATAATGATAACAAATCCCCATTGCATCAAAATGAAATAACAATGGAGACTTGATATCACAACACATTTGAGATGACATGGAAAAGTTGATCTCTCTCTACACACTTGTTTTCCAAATTTGCCAAGAATAAACCCTAATATCTCCAAGGAATCCATCTTCACAAAACCTACAACACAACACAAAACTTGGAACAATGCAGGCTCACCTCCCATCCTAGGCTTCCATGAAGCCACCCACCAAGAAAGGGGAACAAGACCCAATTAGGGTACACACATAAAACATATGATAATGCATGAGAAACTTACAAGATAACACATAATACTCCCTTCCAAGGTTTACACTATGATTCACCATTGGAACCATTGAACATAAGGTGAAGGTATGCTTTCAAAAAAGAGACTTGCCATATCATCACATATCTGCAATAAATAATTCTCATGCCCATTGAAGGCTTTCACAATTCAACAATTTTCATGCCCTTTTGGGACTTTCAAATTCAACAATTTTTATACCCTTTCGGGGCTTTCAAAAATATCCTTCAACATACTACCATTAACCATACATCCTTGAATACCCATACTCCATAATCTTCCTTTCTACACCATCATTTCCCTTATCACCCCAAAGCAAGATATGAATGAAAATGGCATACAATGGAACCCATACTCCAAGGTTCTCAGCTATATTTCAAGCCCAACTAAGCCCTTCACCCTGGATGTAAGGACCCTCCTCGTATGTAATTATCAAATATGAATTATCTGTTAAAGTCGTTATAAGAGATTGAAATGGATATAAAGTAATGATTTGTGTTGTGAATGCCCTAATGAAAATTGAGATCAGTTGATACATCCATGTTTTAATAATGAGTGATTTGAAAGCTATTACATTATCTCAACTGTTTAAAGACTAAATTTCACTAACAAAGATATGATGCATTTTCACTTGGTAATAAGGGTGTTGATTTTGGTACTTCAATAATTAGGTTTTATGCTTTTAGATAGTTTAGTATTCCTTAATTGGTGATGTTTATGATGATAGGTATATGCATGCCTAACAATGATTATTCTAGTATTTTAATCTAAATTAATGGATAAGTTATGCTATATTGATTTTGTGATTTCTGATGATTAAATGTGGGTAGAAATGAAATAAATAGTTAATTTATTTGAAAGATGGATGTTTTAATTTATTTAATTTTTTTGATACGTAATTTACATATATGCATGTGATTTCTTGAACTACTAATGTGTGCAATTAGTGTGCAGGATATTTAACTGAGAAATCTAATGAAAAGATAGAACTGAACCCCTTGTTAATTTGTTCTAACTTTGCATTGTCTTTCTTTGAAGGTTGTTAATTTGGTCTTACTATTTCCCTAGCTTCTGTTGGTTCCTATTAAGTCTTTAATGCTTAAAAACATTAAATTTAAGTACCCTAAGGGTAAGGGTATGAGTTGGGAGTACTTTCCACCCTCTTTGGTTGACTTTTAGATTCACTTAAAAACCCTACTTTTGGTTGATTGCAAAAATTGATTTGTCTCCTTCATGAGTTGGTGACTCAACTCCACCTTGAGGTTACCTAAAGTCTAGTTGAGTTAGGATCATATTTAGAGGCATTTTGGAGAAGCTTTGGGGTTGTTACCCAATCTCTAGTTTTAGAGAGAAGTTTGAAGATTGAAGAAAAGGAAGGAAAAACTCTTCTCAACTTGTCATTTTACCATAACTTTTTGTGAAGGTAGGGTTCTTCACTCTTTTGATCATGTTTCTTCTTATTGTTCATGCTTGATTCATGCATAAGGCATTGTGATGATCTTTGTATTGCTTGTATGTGTGTTGAGGGTGTTCGAGAGGGATCTTAACTTGTTCTTGGATGACATTCTTATGCTTTGCTTTGAAATTTTGAGGAGATTTCATGGGAATTGTTTGGCATTACTCACTCTTGGATAGGGAAGAAGTGGCCATGTACAAGGGAAGGGCTTTAGTTGGACCCCAATAGTGTAGAGTCTCTTCTCATGATGAGAAGAGAGAAAAAGGGTAGGGTGTTATGGGCCCCTACTTGTCATCACATACCATGTGTTGAAATTTTGAAAATGGAACAAATGGAAGAATGAAAATCTTCCTAATATTGGCCTCGAAAGGGCATTTGTGGAAGAATGGAAGTTCTTGAATTTTTAGCCTCGAAAGGGCTATATTGTGGTATAGTGATCGACGTCTCCTATTGGAAAAATCCACCTTCTCCCTAGTCTAGTTCAATGTTGAACCTATGGTGCAAAATCAGGATGGGGATGCATGCTTGATTTGCTCTTCATATTATGTTGTTTTACCTCCGGGCCAGTTCTCGTCTTCTCCATGATTCCCTTGATGCATTGAAGATATTTGAAAGGATCCCTTGTGAAGGACCTAGAAGAGAATTCAAATTGTATTGTAACATTATGTAAAAATGTATTTAAATTTTGATGTAGTGGCAAGGATGTTGGGTTTTCTTACTAGTTCTTTCCTGATGGATCCTTGAACCAGGTTGATTAATAGAAGAGAAAAGATTGAGTAATGTCTTCTTGCATATGAGATTTACGTATTTCAGTTTTGTGGATGTTTAGTTGCTGTTAGATGTGATGTAATTTTTCCTTTTACCTTACTGCAACATTCTTATGTTTGGTAATCATATTCATTTGATTTAGATTAATTTGATAGAATGATGATATATCATTATACAATTTAAGATTTAAAGAATGTTAAAGAAAATTCAATGTTTGATTTGGACTTCATTGTATTGTCATAATTCTTAGGAAGCAAAGTAATCCTATGTTTTTAGTCAAAACACAATATTTGAACTCAATGAATAAAATCAACATTAGAGAAAAAAAAATCAATAATATTTCCTTGAGTTATTAGATGTGGTTGGCTTAAATTTAATTATTTATATAGATATATATACATTCCCTTGTCAAAGATGAATTTGCATTAGTAAATTTAAACACTTGGAAAAATATGGATTTGAAAACAAAAATAACCCCTAGGAGCAAAAAAACACTCTGTGGAGTTGGTAAGGAGTAAATTTAATCTCTTCTTTTGAAACAGAGAATCTTAAAGATTCTCTCGAATACCTTTTTGGAATTTATTAAACATTCTATTTTTTTTAAAATATAAAAATAAGAAAAGAAAAATATATGTTAAACAATATCCTAAATGATCTAAATAATCCAATCCCACCAAAATAACTTTTAGCATTAAATCCCCTTTGTCCCCTAAGCCTCTTAACTATTCCTCCATCCTAGGCGAGATGGCAAGTGGTTGGAGCAAATACCACCCCACGTACCCTTATGACATTCTAACATTCCTTTTTTTTTGAAATAAATTTTGAATGGAGCAAGTCAAGCAATTAAATCTTCAAATAGCCAGTATTTCGTGCCCCAAAGCCAATTGGTCAGTGGTGAAATGATCGAATGGGCAGGAAGCAGGTTGGTATTAAATTTAGAACTCTATCAAACCTATTTTATCTCTTCAAATTCTTAATCATCTAACTTACTTTTAAAATTAAACCCTTTTTCCTAGCGTGGGCACAGACATGTGCGACTAAGGACATAATAAATATTGACCTCACCCAACATACCATCCATGCATTTAAGGCTGGGCACATTAAGTTTGGGTGGGAAGTTATCATTTTGCATGGAAGAGGGTACGCAAGGTACCAAGTGGAGCAGCTTAGGGCTTTGCGCCAACATGAAATGAGGGAGACTTATGTCAACGCACAAACGCTAGCATGGGAAGAGTGGGGAACAAGCCTTGCACGATGGAAAATGTCCATGCCCATGTGCCCACGTGGATAGTAGTGGGGAGCAGCCCAATAACCTTGGGATAGGTGAGTAGGGGATTTGGGAGTTAGTAGAAGATGGTTAAGGGAGTAGGGTTAGAATAGTTAGTAGGGAGTTTAGTAGAGGTTAGTATATTTAGTAGTTAAGGTTTGTAGTTAGTATGTTAGTTGAAATAGTATTAGTACATGTTTTTAAAATAAGTTTTAGGATTTAGTATAACTAATAAAGCGGTAGTAGAGTTGTTTGATTTATATATTTTAAATATTAGATTTTAATTAATGTTAGTAATTTTAGTTTGTTTTATTAAGATAGTTTAAAATATTAAATAGTATTTAGTTTTAGTTAAGTATGTTCTAGATAGTTTAAAATTTTAAGTATTTAATACAATTTTGTTTAGTGTTATTTTATTTTTATTAAAGTATTTTTAGATTAGTAAGATTTATTTATGGAATAAAGTTTTCTTTTAATTTAGTTAGTTTGCGAGTTAGCTAAGTTTAAGTGCTATGTGGAAAAGTTAAATTAGTTTAGTTTGTAGTTTTAGGAATTGGTTGGTTTTATTATTAAGAAATTTAATTAATAAGTTTTAAATATGAGTAAAATCAAATTTAATAGATTATTAGTATTAGTTTCAAATTTAATATTAGTTGTAGTTAGTAACGTGTTATTAGTATTTAATAATTTTTTATTTTTTTTGTAATTTAATTCATACGTTTTTAAATATGAATTAATTAGTATATGCTAATATTAGAATTTATTTTTTTGGTGTTAGTTAAGGTAGTATTTGATTTATAGTTTTTTTTATGATTGAATATTGTAGTGCTAGAATGATTGAATATTGGGTTGCAATTAGATAAGTTAGTTTTGTTACTGGTTTAATATGTTGGTTAAGTTAAGATAGTTGATTTATTCAATTTGTTAAAGAAGTAATTTAGAATCATTATGTTTGTAATTAATGTTTATTAATTTGAATTTTAGAATTAGTTAAAGTTAATAGTAGAGATTAGTTTATTAGTTTACTTTAATGTTAATGGTTATATTGTTCTTAAGTTGGAACTTAGTGTCATTTTATTTTTAAATGTTTTTTGTTTAGAAAGGGTTATAAAATTGAGTTAGATAATTGGAGTAACTTGAAGTGTCAAATAAATAATTGGACTTAATTAGTATGTTTTATGGTAGACAATGTTGTGTTGAAATACGATAGATGTTAGATTATGTAATCGGTTTAGATAGTTGTTTAATATTATGTGTTTAGGATAATTTGATTTATTTACTTCATTTATAATATATTATTTTAAGATTATGTAATAAAGAAACAAATGTCAGAATCAATTTAATAATGAATGTTCAGATTTAACGATCTATTCATGGTCATTATTTTTAAAACTTAAATGAAAATGTCAGAGCACTGTTAGGGGAGCCCTATTGTCATCTTGTAATATACCTTTGTCATAACTAAATTAAACATATCAAACTTAGTATAGTGATTAACCCTATAAAAAAATAAGAAAAAATTGTTATGTGTGTTAGTGCCTCGTATTTTGGGCATGACACTAGACTTCTCTTCCCTTCCCAAAGGGTGAGTGAAGCCCTCACACCCATAACAACACCTGACATTCAAATCAAAACCAAAAGGATCGAGAAAGAAATGCCAAGAAATTTTATGAAACACAATGCATATTCATACCACCACAATGCAATACAAGGATTCATAATGGTACAACACAACACCAAAATCTACCATCCAAAGATTCACAATACAATGCAAGATCCCATAACAAATGCTCCATGCTTGTAGATTTATTATGCAATACTAAAAGGAAGAAAACGCACATGGTTGAAACACCAACCTTAGTCCAAGCTAAGGCAATGATATTTATTGTAGAGCTCCCTTAGTCCTTCTTCAAACCCTAATTGTCTCTAAACTTAGAGAGTGGATGAACACCCCACTAATTTGTCCAAGACTCTTTAATAAGGTCTCCCCACTATCTTTTTTAGCAAAGACACTAAGCCACCCCCTCTTACCACTTGTCTCGCTCTAAATTTGCTATATTTGACTTAGTGGAAACATGGAAGAGAACACATGTGACAAAGTCAATTTTCGGATTGGTTGAAGAATGCATGGGTAAAGGGGCCCCCTATGCTGTCTAGTCACTATCATGGTCATAATTAGGTCCCTAACATGTTATACTATCACATGGGTAGCTCATTTTCACATAAAAGACACTTTGGGACCACTTAATGACCCCTCAAAATCCTAGTCAAGTCCAAATTCGAATTTCCTTTGATTGTGACCCATCCCACCCCTTAAAAAGTAGGTTTACTTACTCATTAACAAGGTAATTAGGTTTAGGGTAAAATGCCACCATGATCAAAAACCTAAATGACATGTCATTACACACAAAATTCACAAGTTTCAAGTGACACATAAAAGAACTCTCCATGTCACCACAACATGTTCCTAATGCATCTTTATGATTAAACATTTCCACATACAAGAAAACTTACATTTACAAAGAAAAATACTTTCACAATGAGGCTTTTGAATCTTCCAAAGATCTGCCTTGGTTAAACTGTATTCACATAGGTTTTGGATCTTGTTTCTACCCAAAATTTCCATGGTTCCACTTCCTGCACATTAAACTTGAGCATCAATAGTACAAGGAGGTCATTAAATATATATCATAAATGCATATATAATTTCAAATGTTATGAAATCTTATTAACATAATTCAATTAAATTTCCTTTCCTAATCATTTCAAATAAGTCATTCAAAATGTTAAGATATCAAGATCTGCATATCATAAACCATCATAATCAAATTAACATTTATCTACATATCACATTAAATCATGTTATTGTCATTATCAAATTAAAATTTAGCTTCATATCTCATTAAATCATAAACCATCATGATCAAATTGACATTTATCTACATATCACATTAAATCATGTTATCGTCATTATCAAATTAACATTTAGCTTCATATCTCATTAAATCATAAACCATCATGATCAAATTAGCATTTATCTACATATCACATTAAATCATAATCATCATATCATAATCTAATTCTATCATGTCATAGAGTTGCATCCATATGTGTTCGATCATCCCATTCACAATATCAGGTTCATAGTTCATATCATAGATGTAGAACACTACTGTAACTATCAAAATCAATAGTTAAAATAAGCCATTGTCCTACTAAGTCTTTAGTAATGCAAAAATATCCAAATCCTAAATGTCAAAAAGAAAGTTATATAGCCCCACTTGTACATTGCAAACATTTCTATAATTCAACTTCTATCAATTGAAAAAGGTTAGTACATGAACAAAATCATTAATTTTATCATTTAGGTCTTAATGTGTAGACATAAGTGTGGATCATCAAAATGCAGCTATTATAATAACCTAACCCTATGGTCTCAAAAGTATATCAAAACATTGAAACTTAGAAGTATCATAATGCAAATATTTCCTTTATACTATGATGGATCAGATGAGGCCTCACATTGATGAAATATTTTCTTGGCATTGAAGAAACATAAAATGATAAGAGTGTTTTTATTTGTCAAAATAAAAATGAAAAAGATGTTTTGAGAAGGTTTACAATGGTAAATTCCAGTCTAGTATCTACACCTATAAAAATAGGCACAAAACTAAGCAAAGAAGATGATGAGATGAATTTTGACATTTAACTATATTTAGAAAACTTGGTGATGGTTTGATGTATCTCACAACAACTAGGCTAGATATTATGTATGTAGTGAGTGCAATTTTTAGATTTATGGTTTTGCTTAAGAACTCACATTGGCAGGCATGAAAGAGAATATTGAGGTACATTACAACTATGCATTTTGGCATATTCTATTCTTTAGATATATTTTAGTTGGTTGGATATACTAATAGTGACTTTATAGGAAGTATTGATGACAAAAAGAGTACATATAGATAAGTATTTCATTTTGAAATAGGTGTTGTGGCATGGGCATCAAAGAAGAAACCTATTGTGGAAATCTCATCAGTAGAAGCCAAATATGTAGCGGGAACATCAACAACATATCAAGTAGTATGGATGTGAAGAGTCTTGAAAGATCTAAAGCATGAGAAAAAAGAGTCTACTACAATCTATTATGATATCAAGTCTACCATTGCACTATCAAAGAATCATGTTTTTCACAAGAGGAGAAAGCACATTGATACTAGATATCACTTCATTCAAGAATTGGTCAATAATGGAGAACTTAGCTTGGAGCATTACAAATTTGAAGATCAACTAGCAGATATATTTATAAGGTAATCCCATAAGAACAATTTGAATTTTTATGAGATAAAATGAATATAGTAAATTTTGATGTAATGAATGGTAGAAATTGGGGGGAGTGTTGGTAGATTATTAATTTCTATCAACCAACATGTGTGCAATCAAAGAAATGCATTAAAACATATATTTTCACCATCTAAGGGTTAGTAACCATCCATTACTGGTGACCATCAAATCATAGTTTTTTGTCATTTCAATTTATGGATAATTTATTATAAAGTTGACCACATGAAATCACTTTAAACACATGTTTTGTATGTCATATAAATGAGAGGTTCTAGATTTATCTAAGCCCTCTATAAAAAGGCATTTGTAATCAGATCTTACACAAGGCAATACAAGTTGAGTTTATTGGGCATCAATATAAGTTTGATTTTTGGTTTTGGTTTATATTTTATCTTCTTCCTTGTCTTTTCCCACCAACAGAAAACTCTTTCACTATGGGCCATCCTATTTGGATATGTCATGCCCAAAATATGAGGGCAAAAACACACATAACAATTTTTTTTTATAAAGTGTAATAATTTAAATTCACTAAGTTTGATAGGTTTGTCACACAGTTAAAGTATAGGTACACTATAAGACGGATACAAGATCTCCTATCAATACTTTAAGATTGCAACTCAGTTTTGAAAACATCATGTAGGAAAAGATTGTTAAACTTAAACGTTCATTCTTAAATCAATTAATTAAATTAAACAAACTAATTTAAAAGACCTAACACTTTATTATTTTTAATTACCCTTAAAATCTTACATTCTTAGAACAATAGTAAAACATAATTACAATCAATTGAAATCCTATTACATAAATCAATAAAATATCTTTTAAGCAAAAATATCAATTAACAATAAAATTCATTTATTCGAATAACCATTTAAGTGATATAAGTCTAATCATTCAAAAATGAAACTGTTAATTAAGATAACGTCTATCACACAAATAAACATACTTTATTAAATCTTTATTCTAATAACAATTTTGTTTGAATTTATGATCTATTTACAATAACACATTTCTAATAAGAAAATAATACATCTAAAATTAAATAAAGACTAAATAAATAAGTAAGATATTAACACTCTTATTGTATATTACAATTTGTTAGCAAAATAATTTACTAATGAAAACAAACATTATTACGAAATATACTAACTAAATACTAACTTTATTACTAAATATACTAGCTCCACTATATTTAAAACTAAAATTCAATTTTAACATCACTAACAACAATTAATTCTAAGACATACTAATACTACAAAAAAAAAAATTAAATCACTAATAAATTAAAACTAACTAATAAAACTACTTTATTAAAAAAGATTTAATCCTAATAACAAATAACAGACTAATCTACAACTAAAAACCATTTAATTAACAATATTAAAAGTGACTTAAATAAACAAAATTAATAACAACCTATACTAACATTTATATTTAAAATAAATCTTAAAATTAAATTCTACACTAATCTAACAACTCATTTAAATCTACCGCACCCTCAACTAACTTCTAACTACCACTTAACTCCCTACACACCCATCCTAAACCAAGTTCTTTTCAAAGCACTTCCCAAGGTGTGCATGCGTTGACCAAACCTGCAACTATCCCCTCCACACATGTGTGAGCAAGCCTGACAGTTTAGGTGCTACAAAAAGGTATTGGGAAGGTTTATTTTTAAACAATTTCATAAGATATGATTTGATGACCAATGTAAAGCTTTGTACATATTTGTTTTTTTTTTTTTTAAACTTTGACCCCAATCTCCCAGCTACCCACATTATAATATGCACTAGCTTCAAAGATATGACAACCTGTCATAGGAATTTGTGTATCAGTTTAAGCCAACCCTCATAGTCCTTGGAAAATTTCACCTAGGATGGAGGTAAGAGTGTGAGTAGAGTAGATTGTTTTAGATAGGATTTAGGGTAGTTATTGCAAAAGTTTTATTGTTGGAACTAGGATATTTAGGAATGTATTTAGGATATTTAGATTTATTTATAAGTATTTTCTTTCTTCTTCTTCTTTTTATTTTATTTATTTATTTATTTATTATTCAATCTCTTTTTCTATTAAACCACTTGATTCAAAGGCTCCACCAGGAAAGAACTAGTAAGAAAACTCAACATCGTTGCCACTTCAATAATAAGTTTAAATACATTTTACATAGGATTTCCAATCTTGAGGAGAAAACTCCTCAATATAACTAAATTTCAATAATAGGTTGAAATTTCTTTCTTGGCCCTTAACAAGGGATCCATTTTGAATTCTACAATACATCATAGTGATCATGGAGAGAACAAAAATTGACCAGGAGACAACCAATCATAACATGAAGACAAAATGAGACATTCACTCCCATACTGAGTTTTCACAACAGGTTTGACATTAAACCAAACTAGGGAGAAGGTGGATTTTTTCAACAGGAGATGTCAAACACAACACCAAAATAGGTGCCCTATCAAGGCTATAACTCAAGAACTTTCATTCTTCCATTCTTACATTCCAAAACTCGTACGTGGTTTGTGCTGACGAGTAGGGGCCAATAACACCCTACCCTCTCTCCCTCTTCTCGTCCTAAGAAGGGACTCTACATTGTTGGAGTCCAATTGAAGACCTTCCCCCATACATGACCACTTCTGCCCTATTTGAGGGTGAGTAATTCCAATACACCCATACAATCCCTTCAAAAATTTGAAGCAAAACACAAAGGAAAGACATCTAAGAAAACTAGTTTCCCATCCCTCCCAAACATACTCAACACACACACATACATACATATGTAATAAAACTGAAACATGAAACACAACATGAACAAAATAAGGTGAAATATTTCTACCTTCAAAAAATAGGTTATGGCAAATGAACAAGTTTGAGATGAGCTTGTTTTCCTCTCCTTTCCTTCAATTTTGAAAATCCCTCTAAAACTAGAAGTTGGGTGAACACTCCAAACCCTCCCAAAATTGCCTCTAAATAAGATCCTAAACTCAACCACCTCTAAAAGAAATAACTCCCCCACTTGCCCAAAATTTCTAGAGGCTTCTCACCCAACTATACCTAAGGCTAACCTCAAGGTGGAGTTAAAGTCATTCAAGTCATGATGAAAACTATCAATTTTCGTAATAAAGCAAAAATTGAGTTTTTGAGTGACCATAAAAGTCAACATAAAGGGCTAGGGGGGTGGAAAATGCCCCCAACCCATACCCATACCCCCTGGGTACTTAGATTTCATGATTTTAGGCCTTAGGGATTAATTAGGGACCTAAAAAATGCTAGGAAAATTTAGGACTATCTAACAACCTTCAAAAAGCAGATTAAACACTAATCCAAAATAAGGGTAATTAATCTCAATTAAAAATTGATTAGCATAAAGGTCACTAACCTTCTCTAACTTAGATCTTTAGGTTACTCGGTTAACCCTAACTATCATGCTAGAAAGCATATACAATTCACGAGTATCAAGCAACACTATAAAAACATTGTTACGAAACATTAACATTTACTGTTTATAGAATGATACATTCATACATCTTATGATACAAACAATAGGGTTTCCACAAATGGTACATAGGGTTCAGTTTTGTTTCTCCATTAGGTTTCTCGACTAAAATATCTTGCACACTCATTGCACACATCAGTAGCTCAAGAAAATCACATGCACATATGTATATAACATATCAGGGAAATCTCATAAATTAAAACATTCATCTTTCAAATAATCAATTGTTTATCTCATTCTAATCATATTCTCAGTCATTAAAATTGCATTATCGAAGTGTTAATTCTACATTTCACTTACTTCATCAAAATACACGTTCATAAAACATTAAATGACAAAATCAAATATCTAAAAGTACAACATCACACAACATGAAATAACATAATATGTTCAATGTATCTGATAGTGTCTCGACATATCAAGTCATGAGTATCAAAATAATAATGTATCACTATGCTACATTGGGTTGGGGTGAGGCCTCACAGGATAGTCCTATCTGTTAAAAAAAAATCAAAGTACAATTAATAGTGTCATCTTTAATTTATAATAAGCTATTCATCATTGCAGGTTTGACATGAAAGGTTTTTTAGTGAATCAACTTTTACAAGTTTCACTTCTTGAGAAATTGATGATTGATCAAAAGAGTCTAGCTTGGGAAACCCTAACCTAATGTATGTTTTAGTCCTTCACAATTTTTTTCTATAGAATGTGGCAACCATTGTAATGCAAAGGATGTGCATTTTTGTGGCATTGGGAAAACTTGGAATGAGACTAAGAATCAACCATATAGACTAAGCAAACATGGCAATAGTATTTCCATGCTTATTAGTCATAGCTTTCAAGTATTTCATCTATGGGTTTTACTGATTGACTTTGGATTGAATACTCTATGGGTTGGGCTACCAATTAGAGACCATGCAAGTTTGTAGTGCCTTGTTTTTAAGTTTTTGGAAGATGTTAATAGAAAGGGTTGCATTTCTATAGAAAGTTACATATATACTTTATAGATTGGCATATTATTAGGGTGAGAGATTTGTGAAAATTGTATTCTTACTAACCTTACTAATATATATGTATTCCACAATTACAATGTGAGGTGCATACTCTCCTTGTGCACACATATAGGATATTAATATATATATTTCATCACCATTGGGAAAAACTAGAATTGGTAAGAACTGACAAACCTTCATTTTGGATTACATATCATCAAGTGTCATCTTATGTATTTTAAATGTGCCTAGATATTTTAATATCTCAGATATTACAAAAAATTATTCATATGAGCTTGCTATGCCAACACATCTTTCCATGTTAATATCAATAGGTTAATTAAGTTTGGAATATTAAGTGAAATTTAACTACTTAACACTTTTTGTCTAAGAATCAAGCTCTTGAAATGCTTCAAGAACTTTATGTTGATATTATAGTCAAGTTTTTTTATTAGTAACACACACACTTAATAAGATGGTTAGTAGCTACCAAGCTTATTTTGCATTTTATAGTGTTAACCAACTAATTTAGGCTCTACCAAGTTCTACAGTTGCTACTAAGTTCTAGGAACACTATTCAGTTTACACCAAGAAGTATCTACCAAATTAGTGATTATCCATGTAAACCAAGCTTCAAAGTGTTTACCATGTTCATAGCTTTAGTAATGTGAATCTAGTGTTGACTAAGCTATGTAGTGTCAACCAAGTGATTCCATTTATACTAAGCTCACAATGATAGTGTTAAAGGAGCTATGCAATGTCAACCAAGTGATTCAATTTATATGTTGAGTTTTGTAGTGTTCATTGAGTCACCAGTGCAAACCAAGTTCAAACTACTTAGAAGTGATTAGTATGAACTGAGCTTCTACATCTACCAAGTGCATGATGATGCAAAGTGTTGAAAATGGTTACTAAGTGTCAAAACCTCATTGAGTTTGTCTTCAGAACTTGAGTACCTATAGTTGGGCCAAATTTGTGTATTTTGGTGAAACTTGTATTGTAGTCAACTTTAATGAAATGTAAATTGGATTGGTATATATTAATGTATTGTATCACATCCAAGTAGAATAAGATGAATATAGAAAGATATGTATTAGAGCATAAGTGCGAAGTGAGAAGGCTACAAGTAGTATAAGGAGCAACAAAGATTTATCTATCACAACAAGGTGATCATTACACTCCAAAGGAATCTCATTCAACAAATCAAGGTTGCAAGTTAGAGATCAGCCACTAGTTCATCCTAACATGTGAAACAATTAAATCCTTTCGTAAGGTAGACTTGGCACTATTTTTAACATCTCTTTACTGAGTACATACTTCATTCTATGTTTGTAAATTCTTTTGCAAGGTGGACCTAGTAGTCCTTATTCCTCCTAATAGGGTAGATCATCAGAAGTGATCATTTTAATTTTTAATAGGCCAACTTTATACTATATTACTAAAGCTTATGGGTATCATTCCCAACCTAGTTTTACTTTCTATTTGGACTGTTTCTAAGTTACCATATTCTGTGTCAAAGTGTTATGAATGTTTTATTTATTTTATTTTTACATGCATGCAATTAGATCAAATTAAATATGAAGGATTAATTGCTAAATTAAGATTAAGTTTTATTGGTTCCTAATTCACCCCTCCTCTCTCAGTAACCTAGCTAATCTTATATTTCCAACAATTGGTATCAGAGCTTTGTGGTTCTCAAAGAAGAAGTTTAATAGCTTGAGGAAAGATCAAAGTCAATGGAGATATTTAGACTTGATAAGGCTATTGACAATGAAAAGCTAGATATTGGGAAACTTAAGAAAGAAAAGGAGCAACTCTCTCAATCCCTAAAAAGAAGAAAAGATCTTGGAGTATAGATGAATGACAAACTTTATGTGCTAAAGAAAGAATTGAAGATATCCATTCAAAAAGTAATTTAGATTGAGCCAATGAATCAATCAAAGAACTATTAGAAAAGAATGGTAACCTTCAAGAAGAAGTAAGAAAGTTGAAAAGAGAACAAGAAATTTAATTAGCAAGATTGTGTGAAGTCATGGAAGAGAAAAATAAGATAAAAGAAGAGATCAAAGGAAAGAACAATGAAATTTAGCATCTATCCATTCAATAGGAAGACTTCATTGATTAGCTTACTAATATAAATGAAGAAATCATGAATCTAAGATCAGAGAATGAAAGATTATAGAATGATCTAAACACTAAAAAGCAAACCAATGAGAGGATGATGAAATCTCAAGAAGACGTGAATCAATTGAATGATCAAAACCAATACAAATAGAAAGAAAAAGCATGAATTAGATATATAGAAGAAGGTGAATCATCCAAACAAGGAGCTCAAAAGAATCAAAGACCTACTTGCAGTCACTATGGTAAGTTAGGTCATACATCAAACAAATATTGGAGTAATGGCAAAGATAAATTCAATGGAAAATATTAAAATTGCAATAAGCATGGTCATAGAGCTAATGAATGTAAAGAGAAACCTAAATTTGAAGGAAAATGTCACAAATGCAAGAAACATGGGGATAAATCTTTAGAATGCAAAACCAAGATATTGAATCCAACATAACAGATTGTAAAAGCTATATTTGGTTGGGACAACAAAACATCTACTATGGAGAATTTGAACACGTTGGAATAAACTATGTGAAACATCACATGAGGACAAGAGACACTAGTATAAGATGTTTTATTTGTACAAAACTTTGACACCTTGCCAAGAATTGTATGAACACTAGAAGAAAGGTTGACAACATTAGAAAGCATACGAAACAAAAATGGATTCCAAAATCTTCTAAGAATGCAAGTCCAAGAAACAAAGCACATGTCAACCAAGGATTAGGTGACTCAAGAATTTCTACTTGATCTCCCACAAGGATAATTGGAACTAAGATTATGTAGTAGACATCCTACATCAGTTCCAATTAGCTAGAAGGAAAGATCCATATCAACATTAAAGATGCAAAGGGATCACTAAGTGTCTAAAGAAATTCTAGACCTGACCAAGCTAGGTCAAGTTGCAAGACCCTATCAAGCAATGTTGAGAGTAACTAAGTCATTATGTGGACACCAAGTTATGGATGACTCAACCAAGAAATTAGAACAAACTAAGTGGAAGATAATTTGTCACCAAGCAAGAAAAAAACCAAGCATTTATGGTGATTGGAAAATGAAATTTGTTAAAATGATAAAATTGAATTCATTTGTCACTGTGAATTTCTAAAGATCTATATGTGAAGAGTGATTTATGTGCATCCAAGTAATCTATGCAATTTATGGTTAAAATTTTCTATGTTTTCATAAACCCTACTGAGCATGACATCCTCCAATAGGAAAGCCAAGAAGGGTTCTAAGATGTTGGTTTGAGCAATTGAGTGGAAAGCACTAGACTTCAAGTTAAGCCCAAAAATTGCAAAAATGCTTTATCCAATTGGAGTTCGGTCACAGATTCCACCAAAGGTACAACTGGTTAATGATATTTTCTTACATTTTCATTGTTCAATTTGAGACATTGGAACCTTAGAAATGGATGAAACTCTGGAAATGTTGTGTTTGAGTGGTGATTTGAAACCTGAGCATCAACACTTGGAAACCTCTACCAACAATTTCATTTCTCTATTTAGTAAACTATGTAATGCATCTATATTTACTTAGGAAATCAAAGATAAACTCTCCAAGATAGATGAAGACTTCGAGGAAAGTGCACACTAATTTTCACTTGACTTGAGCTACAACTCTGCCCATTACACAAAGATCAGAATTTTGACTAATATGCAACCAGAATTGCTAAGGGAAGAAACTAGGATAAGGGCCACAGTTGTAAACATACAAGGCATGATTCTTCTAAACATGGAGGCATTGCAAAAACACATTGCACATGCCAAGACTCTCATCCATGATAACAACTTCTACATAGTTGATCACATGATGGAGTTATCAACAAAAGTTCAAATTGTATTACATACAAGCAAGGTATTAAAAGAAAATTGGGACAAGATGATGTCACTAATTTTAAAGGTACATTCTGAGTTCTTATCACATTCTATTATTACCATGTAGTATACACCTTTGGCATTTATGTCAAAAAGGGGAAGAATATGTAAAAGGGGAGAATATGTGATGATGCAATAAAGGAGAGAAGATAAGAACAAGAGATGTAATATAAAGACATGTAAAGTATATTAAATATATATGTATGGGGAGCATCATAATATTATACATATACATGTATAGATATTCAGATAAACATCTCTTACAAAAGCAATTTTGAAAAATCTCAAAAAATAGAGTATGTTACCGAGTTAAACACACAGGATGGAGAATAATGATTGTTTTGAACTTTTTGAGGATTTAGTTTTGATTGATAAGTGTTTTTGTTACTAATTTTAAAGGGAGAGATTGTTGACATTATAGTCAAGTTTTTTTATTAGTGACACACACAATTAATCAAATGGATAGCAGCTACCAAGCTTATTCTATAGTTCACAATGTTAACCAAGTAATTCAGGCTCTACCAAGTTCTACAGCTGCTACTGAGTTCTAGGAACAATACTTAGTTGACATAGAGTAGTATCTACCAAGTTAGTGATATTAGTGTAAACTGAGCTTCAAAGTGTTTACCAAGTTTCTCGGTGCAAACCAAGTTCTCCAATGTTAACTGAGTTTGTAGCTTCAATAATGTGAATCTAGTGTTGATCAAGCTATGTAGTGTCAACCACATGATTCAATTTATACCAAGCTTGTAGTGATAGTGTTGATAAAGCTATGCGGTGCCAACCAAGTGATTCAATTTATATGCCAAGTTTCATAGTGTTCACCAAGTCACTAGTGTAGACCAAGTTTAGACTACATGGAAATGATTACTATTATCTAAGCTTCTACATCTACCATGTGCATGATGATGCTGAGCATTGACAATGGTTGTCAAGTGTCATAACCTCATCGAGTTTGTCTTTAGAACCTAAGTACCTACAATTGGGTCGACATCATGTATTTTGGTGAAACTTGTGTTGTTGCTGACTTTGATGAAATGTAAATTGGATTGGTATATATGTAATGTATTGTATCACATCCAAGAATAATAAGATGAATATAGAAAGATATGTATAAGATCAGAAGTGTGAAGTGAGAAGGCTACAAGTAGTATGAGGAGCAACAAAGATTTATGTATCACAAGAAGGTGATCATTACACTTCAAATGAATCTCATTTAGAAAATCAAGGTTGTAGATCAAAGATCAGCTACTGGTTCATCTTAACAAGTGGAATAGATAAATCCTTTCACAAGGTATACTTAATAGTCCTTTGTAAATATCTTTACTGAGTACATACTTCACTGTATGTTTGGAAATCCTATTGTAAGGTGGATCTAGCAATCCTTATTGCTCCTAACAAGGTAGATCATCAGAAGTGATCACTATAAGCCTTAAAAAGCAAAATTTATATTGTAGTACTAAAGCTTGTGGGTATCATCCAAGCCACCATGGTTTCACTTTCTATTTGGAAAGTTTTTGGGTTACCATATTGTGTGTCAAAGTGTTATGAATGTTTTAATGCTTTTATTTTTACATGCATGTAATTAGATAAGATTACATATGAAGGATTAATTGGTGAATTAAGATTAAGTTTTATTGGTTCATAGTTCACCCCTCCCTTTTTAATAACCTAGCCTAACTTATATTTCCAACACATTATCCATTACAATGTTGTTTGAGCTTAATATCAACAACAATAGATGTTTTTGGGATTTTTCCTGTTATAGTCACCTCATTGCCTTCAATTATTAGTGCAACATAGGTAGATATACTTAGTTCCATGAAGTGATAAAAGAGAATCTCAACCATCTATTAGAGGTAGAGATTGACGAGGGACTAGGATTCTCTGTTGGAGAAAATACATAGGTCTCACCTAGTGATAGCAAGAGTTATTAAGGAAAATTAATAGCTAAGAGGTAGATTCTTAGAGGTTGTGACTACATTTTGGTTGGCAATCATATATGCATACAATATAAGCCAAAACCATGATCTATCATGATTATGTATGTGACCCTTAATGCTGGAATATTAGAAAAGAGCTAAAATATTGTCAATTTCTTTGAAAAGGGGTATAAGAAAAATCTATTATTCCTATTTAACTTCAAAGAAAATGCAAAGAGAAACATGTTTTTTATCAATCATCTCAATCTTATTGGACTTTTATAACCAAAAGGTGGTTTATCCTTCATCCTTTGGGAAGTATTCTTGGGTAGTAAGCCTTTGTTCCCATCAACTTATAATAAGGTTGGGAACCTTTTAATGGGAATTCATGTTATTTAATCGAGATTAGTCATTTAATGCAAAAAATTATACTAAATACATTATACTGACTCCTAATAGGGTCAAGTCATTTAACAAGACATTCCTATATTAGAACAATATATCTAGTGGATGTCACCCCCTCAACACCAAAATTTAGTGTGTTATGGTGTTGCCTTTATTTTTATTATGCATTTTTATTCTAATAGTTGATCATCAAGTTTAGAAAATTTAATTTCATAGTTATTATTCACAACTAATTCAATATCCCCCCCCTCCTAGTTGGGAGGTGTAGACATTCTTTATTAAAACTTGGAATTAGAGCATCAAGTCCTCTTTAAAAAGGAATCTTAATAGCTTGAGGATATCAAATATGGCATACAAGAAGAAAAGTCCAAATTTTGATGAAGACAACTATGATAGTTGAAAGAACAAGATGAGAAGTTGAGAACTCACTTAATTATGTGGGAATTTATTTCTAGATTATTGTAGAGACAAATATGACTATGGAGAATGATCCATCTTCATGTACAAATGAGGAAACAAAAGCATTTGAATGAATAATATGATAGTAAGAGAAGCATTGATTAACATACCACTAGGAGCATAGTTTATAAAAGTAAATTAATTAGAATCTACAAATGGTATTTGGAAAAAAAATTAGAAACATTTTATGAAGGATACTAGTACATAAAGAAAGGAAAGTTTCAAAATTAGAAAGCATATCAAGAGACTACAAGAATGTAGGAGAATGAGTTAGTCAAAGCCTATGTTAAGAGTCACAAAGATTGTTCTAATTAGTAATCTTTATGTTTCCTTCTTCCCTCTAGTACTTAATTTAGTATTTTTATGTAAATTTATAATTCATGTTTGGTTTTCTCACATTTTGTTGGAAATCTGATTGAAAAGATTTACTGCCAATGAGGGAGATTCTGGATAAAGAATGTTTTCAATCATTGTTTTGTCATTGATGTCAACCTGTTATTTGTAAGAATGACAATTTCTTACAAGATCCAAGTACTATCACTTAGTTGATTGATGAAGAGGATTTGATCAACAAGATGTAACAAGAACACCTAAGGGAAAGGTTGAGTTATGATGTTGTAATGAAGTGCAAGGATTAGTTGAGACAATGGTTAAATGATGTATTGATAACATACTTCAAGATATAGAGGTTGGCCACACTTAGAAACATTGGAGGAATAAGTTGTAACAAGTTTGACTGCAAAGCTTAAACTAAGCTCATCAGTGGTTGTTGAGCAAGCTAGTTGAAGCTGAGCAAATTCTCTGTTCAAGTCGAGAAAATTCTCAATTGAAGTTGAGAAAATTCTTAGTTGGAGCTGAGAAAATAAAAAATCTAGTGTGTGCAGAGTGATCTACAAGTGTCGAGTGAAGTTCAAGTGCCAAGAAAAGTAATAGGTGCCAAGCATCAAAAAATCTTAGTTGGTGCCAAGTGAACTTTAGGTGCTGAGCATTAGTAAAAATGTACTTGATGCTGAGTAACACAGTATGTGCCAAGCATTAGGATTTCAATACTGCCAAGCTATTGCATTATTTTAAATTACAAAGATTCACCAAATCTGAGCTAACAAAGTTATTGCCTTGAATTTTGCGAACTAGTCGGAGGATAAGGATGATGAACTAGTGGCACATAATTTTGTGTAAACCATTTTTGAGTGAATTTAAGAGGATTCTTCATGATGTTTCTAGAAGAAACATAATATGGGTGAGATATAGTGAATCCTACCTAATCCATATGAATTGAAATTGAAGTAGGGAAGAATCAAGCAAGAATGGAACTCCAAGACTTCTTTCTAAGGAGTCACAAACCAAGAAGCCAAAGTTGTTGGTGTGCCAAATTGTGAAGTGGTTAGAAGGGTGTCAAGAAGAAGACATCTAGGAGAAGGAAGAATAGAGCACAGAGGCTCTGCTTCAACAAGTGGTCAAAGAGAGATGATTGCACTGGTATAGTGAGCATGGAGACTCAAGGAGACTAAGCTTGAAAGGAGGGCAAGCTATCAAGAGTTGCAGAGAATGAAAGCCAAGCAATGTTATGAGCTAAATGGTGATTTGAGATCTACAACTTGAGTTGTATTCTATAATCAGTTCAAAACCCCTAATTGTTACTCTCTAGCAATTGTATCAGTTAGGATAGAAAGAAAATCCTATTGACTTAGGTTGGTTTAATAGCCATTTGTAAATCCTTTAACAGGGTGGCATTCTAAGTGAATGTTCTAAAGTCCTCTAACTAGGCCCACTTCTAATAGGGTGGTTAAATCCTCTAACAAGGTCACATTTAATAGTGTGTTGTAAGCCTTTAATAGGGTAGGCCTTTCAGAAGGCATCACTTTAGAAGAGTGAGAATGGAATAGCATGTTATTGGTGGTTTTTCCCAATTGGGTTTCCATGTAAATTACTGTGTTATGTGTTGATCTTTTATGTGTTATGTTTGCATGTTGATTTATAGTAACTTGTTGAATAGGGAATTTTAAGCTTGAATGAATGAATGGTTGAATGGGCTCACTATATTTAGTTGAAAAGTATGAATAGAGCATTTAGACCTTGAATAACTAATTTACAACCCCCCCCCCCCCCCCCCCCCACTCAATTATTCTAAAGAATTTCTAACAATTGGTATCAGAGCCATCTGCTAATTTAGTTTCAAGGTACTAGAAGTAGGAAGATCAAGATGTTCAAGAGAGAAGTTTCCAAACTCAACAAAGATAACTTCACTGCGTGGAAAAGTCTGATGAAATTGTACCTTGGATCAATAGGTGATTATGAAAAAAAATTAATTGGAATAGAACATGTAGACCTAGCTAGACCTCTTACTACAGATGATTTGAGCAAAATGAAGGAGCACAATCAAGCAATGCTAGAGATTGCCTCTACACTTAGCTATGTTGAATTTGATGATATCAAGGAATGTGATACTGCATTCAAGATGTGGAAAGCCCTAACAGATATCAATGGAGGGGATCAGAATGTTCAAAGAGAAAATAGAGAAAGCCTCAGAGGAAAGTTTGATGACCTGAAAATAGAGGAAGGTGAAAATGCTATTCAATATGGATCCAAAATGAAAGAAGTGGTAAGTGCAATAAGAAGTCTAGGTGGTCAATTAGAAGAAGAGACTATCAATAGCAAATACTTGAGAACCCTTCTCCCTATCTATGCTATTAGAGTTTCATCCATCCAAGAACTAAGGTGTGTAGAAGGAAACACACTAACCTTTGAAGGAATTGTAGGAAGACTTACTGCATTTGAATTGTCCAACTTTGACAACTCTAGACCTCAGAACCTTGAATCTACTTTCAAGGCTAAGCTAACATTGAAGGACACTAAGGAGGTGACATCAAACAATAAGAGAAGAAAAGGAAAACATGCATCCAGTGATAGCAGCACACATGAGGAAGATGTGGAATAGTTGGAAGCACTATTGACTAGGAGATTCCATAGAGGCAAAGGTAAATTCAAAGGTAAGCTCCCTATCATATGTTTCAATTGCAATTAAGTAGGTCATATTGCTACAAGATGTACATAGAAGAAGAACTACAAATAAGGAAACAAGTACAAGAACAAGAGAGAAGATGACAACAAAGATTACAAAGACAGAGGAAAAAGATGCCACGTTGTTGAAGAAGATTCTAATGAGAATGATGATGAAGTAGTCTATGTGGCCATGAAGGATGAATCAGATGAGGATGGAGCTATGGCACTGGTAACCTATGTAAACAAGAATGACAAGTGGATCATAGATAGTGGTTTCTCACATCACATGATAGGAGACAAAAGTAATTTCATTACCTTTACTCAACATGATGGAAATAGTGTTATATTTGGTAATGATGCTCTGTGTCAACTCAAAGGAAAAGGCTCTATTAAATATACAAAGAAAATTTCATGTGATAATGCATACTATGTTGAAGGATTGAATTACAACTTGTTGAGTGTATCACAATTAGGCAATGTAGGTTGCAAAGTAAAATTTGGAAAAAATTTTACCAAGATTTATGACACTGATGGAAATCTGACAAGAAAAGGTGAACAAACTAGGAGTAACTTGTTTTACCTAGATATGTAAGATGGAACTTGTCTTGTTGTTAGACTTGATGATTTGTGGTTATGACATAAAAGATTGTGTCAAGTTAACTTTGACAATCTAATTAGTATCAACAAAAAGAAGAAAGTTAGAGGATTGCCAAAACTAAAGAAGCCTAAAAATACAATGTGCAAACAATGTCAACTAGGGAAGATGAATGAGTCTAGTTTCAAAAGAAAAATGTACACTTCCAAAGAAGTACTAGAGTTAGTCCATACAGACTTATGTGGTCCAATAGAATTGAAAAGTTACCTAGGAGATAGCTATATAATGCTATTTGTACATGATTATTCCAAGATGATGACTACTATGTTCTTGAAGAAAAAATCTGATGCATTCCAAATGTTCAAGTGGTATTTGGCTAGATTTGAAAAGGAAATAGGTAGGAATTTGAAATGCCTAAGATCAGATAGAGGAGGAGAGTTTACATCAAAAGAATTTGAGATATTCTGCAATGAAAAAGGAATCAAAAGGAAAACATCAACACCAAGAACTCCACCTTAGAATGATATTGCTAAAAGAAGGAATAGATTAGTGATAAACTATGCTAGAACCTTGATGATGGAGAATAATGTTGCTCTAAAGTATTGGAGAGAAGTTGTAAGTACTATTGTTTACACCCTTAATAGAGTCCAAGTCAAGAAAGGTACAATTGCAACACCTTTGAATTGTGGTATGGTCACTCACCTAATGTAAAACATTTCAAAGTCTTTGGTTGTAAATGCTATATTATTAAAGACACTAAAAATGGAAAGTTTTATGCAAAATGTGATGAAAGAATATTCCTTGGATACTCCACTAGAAGCAAAGCATATAAGTGTTTGAACACTAACACTAACAAGATTGTGGAGAGTACAAATGTAAATTTTGATGAGAATGTAGAAATCCAAGTTGATGAGTCCAAGAAATCAAAGGATTATAGATCCTATGTATACTTATATGAAGGAATGACTATTGAAGACAATGTTGCCAATCAAATTGGAAATCAACAACAAATATCAGTATCAACTAAGTCACAGCCAGTGAATGTCAAGCTACATTTAGAAGCTGAGTTGTAGAATTAAAAAATGCACATTCTAACTTTGAAAATAGTACACATGAAAGAGATGATGAATTACTAGATGAAGAAGAGAAAAATGGCTCTGAAGCTGAAGGATCAATCATGGTAAGAAAGACAAAACCAAGATAAGCCAAGTATGTGAGAAGACATCACCCTGCTAATCAAATCATTGGTGACAAGGATGCCAAACCAATGACAAGGAATAGATTAAGGAATGAATCATGTTTTCTAAGCAAGGTTCAGCCCAAAATAGTGAAAGATGCACTACAAGATGATGACTAGTATAAAGCTATGGAAGAGGAGATAGATCAAATTGAGAAGAACAAAACCTAAACCCTAGTTCCTAGACCAACTAATAAGAATGCAATTGGTACCAAATGGGTGTTTAGGAACAAACTTGATGAGAATGGAGAGATAACAAGAAACAAAGCTAGACTAGTTTGCAAAGGCTATGCACAAGAAGAAGGACTGGACTATGGGAAAACATGTTCACCCGTTGCAAGAATGAAAGGAGTAAGAACATTACTTTCATATGCTACTTACAAAGGTTTCAAAGTCTACCAAATGGATGTGAAGTCTACTTTTCTAAATGGCATACTAGAAGAGGAAGTTTATATTGAACAACTAGAGGGATTTGTTGATGACAACAACAAGGATATGGTTTGAAAATTGCATAAGGCACTTTATGGTTTGAAGCAAGCACCTAGAGCATGGTATGAGAGACTACACAAATATCTTGTGAAGATTGGATTTGAGAGAACGGATGACAATAGAAACTTGTACATTAAGGATGAAAAAGGTACAAACATTTTGATATCTAAAATTTTTGTTGATGATATAATATTTGGAGGAAAAGATGCTCTATGCAAAGATTTTGCTGATCAAATGAAGCATGAGTTTGAGATGTCATTGTTTGGAGAAATCAAGTTCTTTGTTGGTTTGCAAGTACATAAATTGAAGCATGGCATATTTGTGACCCAATCAAAATTCTTCAAGGAGATACTCAAAACATTTGGATTGGAAGACTCAAAAATAGTTAGCACACCAATGGCAATAGGACATAAGTTATCAAAGAATGATGAGTGGGCTAAAGTGAATTAGACATTGTATAGATCAATGATTGGAAAGTTGTAGTATGTTGTACATAGTAGGCCAGACATTGCATTAGCTGTTGGAATAGTGGCACAATTTTTTGCAAATCCAAGAGAAAATCATCTAATGGCAATGAAGAGAATAATGAGGTACCTAATGTATATGCTACTTTAGTATGTTAGAAACACTAAATTAAAACAATCAAAAGCATTTGCATACTAATTTAACATAACTTTATGAGAGACAAAGTGAAGTCCTCAAATGAGAATATGAGCCATGGATAGGCTCTCTCAATGAGGATGATCACTTGATGTAGAGGTGTGTCTAATAGCTAAGATGGCTTGATTATGTATGTATGCTCAAATGCTCAAATGGGCTTCAATGGAGAATTTTTGATAGATTTTGGTGAATGGGTTTGATGCAAAAATGGCTTTTCAAAATGGCATTATGGCTTTACTTTCTAGATTGTGTTAAAATGTCTTGGGAGAGGATTCCTTAAATAGGCAAAGGGCTTGAGGGATCAAGGACTAGGGTGCAAGGACGGGAGAAAGCTTATGGAAAGTTTAAATTGAATGAGAGGAGAGCACATGGATTGTGCTTCCTTACAGCCAATCAGAGAGTGACACATGCCACAAGGTCATTGGTTAGAGCAAGAGGGGTTGAGGGGTCAAGAAAGGAGGCTCAAAGCTCATAAAGGCCCTCATAATGGCTTGTAAGAGCAATGAATGGGCTTGTAAGAGTCATTTATGGCTTTGTGGGCTTCATAAAGTTTTATGGTTGGGATATTTTGAGGGGATAGACTTTGGCTTGGCTTAGGAAAGTCTTAAGCTTGTTTAGGATTGTGCAAATGATTAAGGGTAGGATTAGAGATGGCTTAGGATTAGATTAGGGATGTTAAAGATGGGCAAGTGGATGGCATTTAATGAGGGTGGGTGAAGGAGGAGATATTTGTTGGCTTTGGCTTGGGTTAGCAAGTCTTAACTCATGTTTAGGGAATGTGACAAGGTTAGGGGGGGATTAGGATTAGAGTCAAAGATAAGGATTAACATCTTCTAGAAGAGTCTAGGCTTTGGATGAGGATGAAGACTTTCTAGAAGAGTCTAGAACTTCCTAGGATGAGGATAAATAAGGTTTTTAGGAAATAAATAAAGTTTCATTTATTTCAAGGGTTTGGGTTGAGGAGATATTTATTAAAATATTTTTAATAAACATGAGGATTAATATTTAATCTTAATTAAATATTTTGAGTTGGGATTAGGGGTAGGAAATGATGGGATTAGCCTTTAATCGAAATTAAAGAAGGATTAGAAGATTTTGGAAGAGGTTAGTGGTCTTAAGGAAATTGGCCAAGTTTTAGGCAAAAAATAATTTATTTATTTTTTTTGAAATTTTTGGTCAATTTATTAATTAAATAATTAATAAAAAAGGAAATAATGTTTAAATAAGATTTAAACATTTTTGGGAGGGATTCCTTAATTAAATATTTTTAATAAGATAAAGGTATTTAATGGCATAAAAATAAATTAATTAATTAATTAATAAATGATGATGTCATCAGAGATTTTTCAAAAAATAAAAATACTTTATTTTCTAAAGGATTTTAAGTGTCTACACCTAAAAGGTACTGATGAATTTGGTTTGTACTACAAGAGGAGTGAAAAGTTTGAACTAAGAGCCTACACTGATGCAAATTAGGGAGGTAATATTGATGATAGAAAAAGCACTAGTGGAGGAGCACTTTTCTTGGGAAAAAGATTGATTACATGGACTAGCAAAAAGAAAAGTTGTACCTCACAGTCCACTACAGAAGATAAATATGTTGTAGTTGCTATCAATTGCACCAATATTGTATGGATCAAAAATTTGTTGCAAGGTATGAAGGAAGAAGTGAATGAGCCTATGATAGTTTATTGTGATAATACAAGTGTTGTCAACATATCAAAGAACCCTATAATGCATGCTAAAACCAAGCATATTACAATCAAGTATCACTATGTAAGAGAATTGGTGGAGGATAAACAAGTGAAGATGAAATATGTTAGCTCAAAGGAACAGATTGCTGACATTTTCACAAAAGCACTACCTAAAGATACTTTTGAGTATCTTAGAGGTAAGTTAGCCAAGCCTACTTAAATAAGCAAAGACTACCCTACATCAAAGGAATTGGTTGCTGAAATATTACACATTGATGCAAAGGATACTTACTTTAGGATTCATGCCTAAAGTAATCAAAGTGTTGAAGCTACAAAATTAGTCACAAGCAAGGTGATAGAGGGAGAAATTGAATGAACCTACAAATTCTACACTTGCATATTAAGATGTTGAGATAATATGTCTTTGGCATTGTTGTCAAAGAGGGATAAATAGTAGAAAACTGATCAACAACTATTGAGAAGATAAAGAATGAAGAAAGAGGGAGAAATAGCAGAACTTGTCAACAATTGAAGGAAAAGATGAAGTAGCTGATTAGAACAAAAAAGAGCAGAAGATGAGCAATGCATAAAGAGGGAGAGAAGAAAAGAAAGGATATAGCAGCCAAGACGGAGAAGCATAAATGAAGCAATTGGGATAGTAGATCAAAAGAGGGAGATGTGAAAACTGATGGTCACACAATTTTCTTTTTGGCATTTGACTTACTGTTCAAACCTAGTTAGCATTTGGTTAAATAGTTTAGTTTGATAGTTGATTAGTTTGGTTTGCCATCAATGCCAAAGAGGGAGATTGTTGGAAATTTGATTGAAAAGGTTTACTGTCAACAAGGGAGATTGTGGATAAAGAATTTTTTTAATCATTGTTTTGTCATTGATGTCAAACCTTCTATTTGTAGGAATGACAATTGCTTACAATATCCAAGTACTATCACTTAGTTGATTGATGAAGAGGATTTGATCAACAAGATGTAACAAGAACACCTAAGGGAAAGGTTGAGTTATGATGTTGTAATGAAGTGCAAGGATCAGTTAAGATAATGGTTAAATGATGTATTGATAACATACTTCAAGATACAAAGGTTGGCCACACTTAAAAACATTGGAGGAATGAGTTGTAACAAGGTTGACTGCAAAGCTTAAACTAAGTTCATTAATGGGTGCTGAGCAAGCTAGTTGAAGCCAAGAAAATTCTCAATTGAAGCTGAGAAAATTCTCAATTGAAGCCAAGAAAATTCTTAGTTGGAGCCAAGCAAATGAAAAATCTAGTGTGTGCCGAGTGATCTATAGGTACTGAGTGAAGTTCAAGTGTCGAGCAAATTAATAGGTGCCAAGCATCAAAAAAAATTAGTTGGTTCCAAGTGAACTTCAAGTTCCAAGCATTAGTAAAAATGAAGTTGATGCTGAGTAACACAATATGTGTTTAGCATCAAGATTTCAATAGTATCGAGCTAGAGCATTATTTTAAATGACGAAGATTTTCCAAATCTGAGCTGACAAAGTTGTTGCCTTGAATTTTGTGAACTAGTTGGAGGATAAGGATGATGAGCTAGTGGCACAAAATTCTATGTAAATCTTTTTTGTGTGAATTCAAGAGGATTCTTCATGATGTCTCTAGAAGAAACATAATATAGGTTACATACAATGACTCCTACCTAATCCATATGAATTGAAATTAAAGGAGGGAAGAATTGAGCAAGAAAGGAACTCCACGACTTCTATTTAAGGAGTCATAAACCAAGAAGCAAGAGTTGCTAGTGTGCCAAATTCTGAAGTGGTTAGAAGGGTGTCAAGAAGAAGATATCTAGGAGAAAGACGAATAGAGCACAAAGGCTCTACTTTAACAAGTGGTTAGAGAGAGATGATTGCACTTGTACATTGAGCATGGAGACTCAAAGAGACTAAACTTGAAAGGAGGGCAAGCTATCAAGAGTTGTAGAGACTAAAAGCCAAGCAATGTTATGAGCTAAATGGTGATCTGAGATCTACAAGTTGAGTTGTATTTTGTAGTTAGGTCAAAACCCCTAATTCTTACTCTCTAGCAATTGTATCAATTAGGATAGAAGGAAAATCCTATGGACTTAGCTTGGTTTAATAGCCATTTGTAAATCCTTTAACAGGGTGGCATTCCAAATGAATGTTCTAAAGTCCTCTAACCAGGCCCACTTCTAATAGGGTGGTTAAATCCTCTAACAAGGTTACATTTAACTATGTTGTAAGTCTTTAATAGGTTAGGCCTTCCACAGGGCATCACTTTAGAAGAGTGAGAATGGAGTAGCATGTTACTAGTGGTTTTTCCCAAATTGGGTTTCCACAAATCACTATGTTATGTGTTGATCTTTTATGTGTTATGCTTGCATGTTGATTTATAGTAACTTGCTGAATAGGGAAGTTCAAGCTTGGATGAATGAATGGTTGAATGGGTTCACTACACTTAGGTGAAAATTTTGAATAGGACATTTAGACCTTTAATAACTGATTCACCCCCCCCCCCCCCCCCCCCCCCCCCCCCCAAGTTATTCTAAAGCATTTCTAAAACATTTATCTTTTAGGATATCCTTATTTCTTTCCTTGAGATCAACCACTTTAGTCATAACATCTTATGTCTCAGATCATTATTCTCTTGTTCATTCCTTTTATAGTTTCTTCAATATATGGTGACCCATTGCTTTGTTCAATATTTTTCATAAGTCCCTTCCTTTTACCATTAGAATAATTAAATTGATCCTTGTATTTTTCTATAAATTCATCTGTACTCTTAAGCTTTTTTTCTAAAGTCAAAAACTTTATCCTTTTGAAAGTAAAGATCTTCAAGTTCCATTTCAAATTTCCTTTGTGCATGTCTCTTTTAATATTGCATCAAAATATTTCTCAAATTGTTAGACTTCCTTTGATAAATCAACATTATGATACTAACTATTGGAATAAGGAAACACTTGGGAGAGTAGGGGGTGAACCAATGTTTGATAATTTTTAGCAAATTAGAAAGAAAAAGAAAATTTTTAATGTGCATTATAAATGTAACAAGTTTACACCCTTATTTATGTTATAGAAACCTTGTTAGGGAAAAATCCATAGTGGAGAAAAACCCACAAATTACACTACTAAAAGCAATAACTTATTAATAGATTCCATATATAAAGTATGCACTTTCCAAGAGATCACTTATCCATGTATAATATTTAAGGAATACTCACTTATATAATTAGGGACTTATAATCAAGTAATGAAATGTTGAATAGCATCAAACACACTTGTACTATCCTCGACTAATAGAATAAAAATGTATTTCCTTATTGTCTTCCATGATCTTCCAACTAAACTTTAGAATCAAATATTGAAATTGGAAGAGATTGCAAGAAATGTGGGATATTTTTTATATTGAAGGCATATTTTATTTATGATAGGTTTTTCCATTGATGTCAACATATATTCTATGGTTATTAACAAATACATATTTATCTATTGCAAGATATTGATCGGTATAGTATAGAAAGTGTTTGAGGTTGATTGTAGATGATATGTTTATATCTAAAATATTTTTTCTATTTTTTTTCATATTTTTGGTTGATTTAGTGAAGACTAGTAGCAATCTAGTGGACAAGAAATTATGCTATAGACAGTTGTAGTATTTTGGATGTAAATTGTTGGAAAGATGGAATTGATGTTTGCAAGTATCTAGAATACATTTTGTGCATAGATATTTACATTGTGGGTCATTTGGTTAGTGCTATAATTATTTCTATCATTTTTAACATGTGATTTTCTATATTGGCAGTTGATTGGATGGTATAGTGTGTTGATCTTTATTGGAAAGAACTAATTATGGAACCTAATGTGTGGATTAATATATGTTATTATATAATTATTTAAGAATGAATGTATTCCTTCATTCAATTTTATTTTTTTAGTCATGCATTTGGTAATTCCTAACATGCCAACCTAATTGCTTGTTTATAACTAGTATAAATGAAAGTAATTTCCTTAATTTTTAATGTATAGAATGGTGTGGAATGATTATTTATGTAATCCTTAATGATAATATATTAGAGAAGAAGTAAGATATTTTTAGATGGTTTGAAAAAAGATATGAGAGGAATCTATGATTCCTAATGGACTTCAAAGAAATTGCAAAGACAAGCATATGGTTGTTTAGTGAGTTCAAGCTTATTGGAATTGTATATCAAGAAGGTTGTTTATTCTTCATTCTTTGGTAAGTGTTTTTGGTTAGTGGTCATGTTTTCTTATTAACTCCTAACAAGAATGGGAACATTTTAATAGGGTATGTGCAAGATCATGATAAACCAAACTATGGCCTTCAGTAGCAATGAATAACCAGCAAATCAGGGTTATGTCAATTTGACACATAAAGTTGAAGAAAATAATTTGTAGGAAATTGAATATAGATTCTAAACTACTAGGCCTTATTTAGAGAAAAAATAGTTGATTGGTCAAAAGTTTGGATTTTAATGTAGTACTACAAAAATTTCAAGGTGAAAATAAAAAGTAGGTGTATATCTTACCACCTTAATCAAAATCAAATGATAATAATTTTTAATATAATTATAGATATAAAAAGTAGACTCATGCCTAGATGTGACGCATATTTTTGGGTATTTTTATTCCAAATAAATAATTAAATATGAATTTTTTACTAAAATTTTTTTAGAAAAAAAAAAAAAAAAACTCCTGTGTTTGACCACTTTAACTAATTGAAAACTTTACCAAATTTTTTTCTTTTCCTTATACTAGGCAAAGCATAGAATGTGACACAACTTTTGGATTTAAAAAATGTTATACCATTTGAAATTTATAGCTATTTTTCAATCAGTATGTCAATCAACACTTTACAATCATCTTCATTGAAAATTAACTAAAAAATACTTATCGAACTCAGAATTTGACAAAAATTATATCAATAGAATCTTGAGAGTGTTATAAAAAAACCCTTTTCATTTCATTCAATTTCAATGAAAATAACATTGTCAGATGGCTACTTGAAGTCTAAGTGTTAGTGAAACCATTCTCAAACATGTTTTTTGGGTTGACCAAATAAGCTTGGTAAATACCAAGCCTAATCAGATACATGAACTCAAATCAAGTATCTGATCTATACTTAGATACTCGATATGAAATCAGGAATCCAATTACTACAAGTTTTCCAATTACAAATATGGAGGGAAATTTAAGAGGAAAGATTTTCCAATTGCAATTTTGGAGGGAAATCTGAGAGGGAAATTTATTTGGGGGAAGTGTCGACATTAATATTATTATTATATATGATTATGATTATTATTGTTAACTATTCTTATTATATATGATTATAATTATTATTATATATAGTAATATGTATGATTATTATTATTAATTATAATATAGTTATAAATATATTTATTATTATTATAACTAAATATAATATAGTAATATATATAATAAATATTATTACTAAATATATATAGTAATATTATATGATTATTATTATTATTAAATCTATAATCTAATAATATATATGATTATTATTGTTATATAATATAATCATATATAATTATTATATTAAAGTACACGGTATTTTATTATTATTAAATATAATATTGTCATGAAATGCATCGAAAGAGGACATAGGTTAACCTATGACCCCTCTCAATGCATTAGAACAAACCAAATGCATCCCTAGGGGTCCTAGGGCCCCTAGGGACATACATTTTCATGAAATGCATTGAGAGGGGTCATAGGTTAACCTATGACTTATCTTAACACATTAGAACCAACCAAATGCATCCCTAGCAGTTCTAGGGCCCCTAGGGACATATGTGGTTACAAAATGCATTGATACAAGTCATCAGTTAACCTATGACCCCTCTTAACACATTAGAACCAACCAAATGTGTCCCTAGGGGTCCTAGGGCCTCTAAGAACATGCATTGTCATGAAATGAAATGAGAGGGGTCATAGGTTAACCTATTACCCCTCTTGATGTGATGGAACCAACCAAATGCATCCTTGGGGGTCCTAGGGCCTGTAGAGACATATATTGTCATGAAATACCTCAAGATTGGAACCAACCAAATGTGTCCCTAGGGGTCCTAGGGCCCCTAGGGACATACGTTGTCATGAAATGCATTGAGAGGGGTCATAGGTTAACTTATGACCCCTCTCAATGCATTGGAACCAACCAAATGCATCCCTAGGGGCCCTAGGACCCCTAGGGACATAGATTGTCATGAAATGCATTGATAAGGGTCAGAAGTTAACCAGTGAACCCTCTTGATGCATTAGAACCAACCACATGTGTCCCTAGGGGCCCTAGGACCCCTAGGGACATACGTTGTCATGAAATACATCGAGAGGGGTCATAGGTTAACCTATGACCCCTCTCCATGCATTAGAACCAACCACATGTGTCTCTAGGGGCCCTAGGACCCCTAGGGACATAGGTTGTCATGGAATATGTCAAGAGAGGTCATAGGTTAACCTATGACCCCTCTCGACACATTTCCAAATGCATCTTTAGGGGCCCTAGGACCCCTAGGGACATAGGTTGTCATGAAATGGATTGATAACCTATGACCCCTCTCAATGCATTAGAACCAACCAAATGCATCCCTAGGGGTCCTAGGGCCCCTAGGGACATACGTTGTCATGAAATGCATCGATAGGTGTCATAGGTTAACCTATGACCCCTCTTGATGAATTGGAACCAACCAAATGCATCCCTAGGGGTCCTAGGGCCCTTAGGGACATATGTTGTCATGAAATGCATCGATAGGGGTCAGAGGTTAACCTATGACCCTTCTCAGGGCATTAGAACCAACCACATGTGTCCCTAAGGGCCCTAGGATCCCTAAGGACATAGGTTGTCATTAAATGCAACGAGCAATGCATTGGAACCAAAAAAATGCATCCCTAGGGGCCCTAGGGCCCCTAAGGACATATGTTGTCATGAAATTCATCAAGAGGGGTCATAGGTACCCCTCTCAACACATTAAAACCAACCAAATGAGTCCCTAGAGGTCCTAGGGCCCCTAGGGACATACGTTGTCATGAAATGCATCGATAGCCTATGACCCCTCTCAATGCATTAGAACCAACCAAATGTGTCGCTAGGGGCCCTAGTGACATACATTGTCATGAAATGCATCGAGAGGGGTCATAAGCTAACCTATGACCCCTCTCAATGCATTAGAACCAACCAAATATGTCTTTAGGGGCCCTAGGACCCCTAAGGACATAAGTTGTCATGAAATGCATCGATAAATGACCCCTCTCGATGCATTAGAACCAACCAAATGCATCCCTAGGGGTCCTAGGGCCCCTAGAGATATACGTTGTCATGAAATACATCGATAGTGGTCATAGGTTAACCAATGACCCCTCTTAATGCATTAGAACTAACCAAATGTGTCCCTAGGGGTCTTAGGGCCCCTAGGGACATGTGTTGTCATGAAATGCATCAATAGGCATTAGAACCAACCACATGCATCTCTAGGGGCTCGAGGACCCCTAGGGACATAGGTTAAACACATTAGAACCAACCAAATGCATCCCTAGGGCCATTTTGGGCCATTTTAATGTCGATTGCTAAGGTATTTATTTAGACCAGATTATGGCATGTGAGGACCATTCATCATTGCCTAAGAAATATAAATTTAGGAAAGTTGTTGATGTGAATAGTACAAATATTCATCAAATTACTTGTAATAATGATGTTATTCTATCTACTTCTCATTCAAACTTGGATCTACCAAATGAGCCTTCACAAGATCAGATCCCTCCATCAAATTTGGACATTGAGGGTAACATTGAGTCTCTTTATTGAGATCATTGATCCCTTCCCTTTTCATGTCATTATTCTTGTGCAAATCCTATAATGGAGGTATGTAAGGATAATCAAACTGGTCCTAGGTTGGAATTATAACTTTCTAATACTTCAAAGAATTGCAATTGGATAATGGGCAGAAGGGGCCTTGTTAAATGTTATTTTGCGAAGTAGTTTCCAATATATTTTCTAGGAGTAAGTTTTAAAAACCAATTTTTTTTATGGCACATGCTCATAAATTCTATAACATTTCATATCATCAAATGATTTGTAGGCAGTTGAATTATCGGGACTTTAGTTTGTCTAATCGGAATAAACATAACTGGTCTACAACAGATTTAGTCACACATCATGTTATGTTTAATCACTGCCCTCTGGAGATGTTTGTCCCAACGTGTAAACAAACTATGCAAGACCTTAAATTAGGTAGTAATGTGGATTTTGAATTACATCAATTCGCTAATGAGATTTCAGCATTTGTGGTATTAGAATGATTTCAATTAATTGCAGAAGAAGTTATGCAAGAAGATATGTCCCAAATATCAGTAGAAAATTTTGAGGAAGCTCCAAGGAAATTAGGAGATTTCCAACCTGAACAAATGATCAATGGAAATATTGGTTGTAGGTCCACTTTTGATTTCTCATAAACCCTTTCAATTATGAAGTCACTTGGAGATCCCAATGTGGTATCCTCTACTCCAAAGACTCGTGGCAGAAATAGTAAAAGTACAAAAGCTAAAGAAAAAATTGTAAAAGGCATTCAATCCACTTTGGAAGAAAAAATTCAATCAATAAAAAGAGCCATTAGAAGGACTAAGTGTCCTCTGGTGGAAGGATGAAGATCATAACATGGAATGTCTGGGGCATCAACACCCTTGACAAAAGAAGTGGGATTTAAAAATTGCTTGATGAGTCAAAAGGAGACATTATATTACTTCAAGAGACAAAGTTATCATATGAAAAGTATGAGGAGTTAATTGCTAAATGGAAACAATGGAAATCTGTCCATTGTCCTAGTGTTGGGGCCTCTTTAACCACTTTATGGAACACAAAGGTTGTTATTGAAAGCTTAATATGACAAGATTTGGGTTGGCAATGTTTTGCATTTCAAAATTTTGAAATCTTGATGGCTATCTTTAATATTTATGGTCCCTCAAGTACTTTAGACAAGGTTAAAGTGTGGAATGTCATTTCAAAAAAAATTAGATCTTTATCACAACAAAATTATTTCATAGGTGGTGACTTCAATGCAATTCAAAATAATAAGAAGAAACAAGGTGGTAGTTTTCCATCTCTAAAAATTATCGAGGATTTTGATAACTTTATCACTACCAATGAATTTTTTGAAATTGAAACATCCAATGGATGCTTCACTTGGCATAATAGAAGAGATGGTTTCCTACAAATTGCTGAGAAACTTGATAGATTTTTAGTTTCACAAGCATGGAAAATAACATCTATCCTGTTCTCGATAGAAATTCTTTCTTTCCCAAGATCGGATCACTATCCTATTTTGTTATCCTTAGATAATAAAGTGGACCGGACAACATCACATTATAAATCTTCATTTAAATTTGTAAGAATGTGGTTCAGACATCCAATGTTTCTTCCTTTAATTAGACAATGGTGGGTTAGTGCTCCATAGGAAAAAGGTAATAGTATGTATTAGTTGTATAAGAAACTCCAATGTCTTAAAGACAAAATTAGAATCTAGAACAAATAGGTTTTTAAATATATTTTTAAGGAGAAAAACAAGGTGCAGAAGGAACTTCAAGAAATTAATGAAGAAATCATCAATTTTGGGTTGAGTTCAAATTCATATTCTTGTCAGAAAAAGAAGCAATTTCAATGGGTGGAGTTGTGTCATAGGGAGGAAGAATATTGGAGGCAAAAGTCTAGAGAATTATGGTTAAGTGATGGTGACCATAACACAAAATTCTTTCATGCTTCAGCAAGTCAAAAAAAGGTGAGTAAATCCATTTTTTCAATCAAAAAACAACTTACAGGTATAAAATTATTAGATGAGATAACCATCAAAAGGGAAGGGGTTAGATTCTTTAAAGAACTCCTTGATCCATCAATGAAAATGGATCTAAATAACCATCAACTTAACTCATTCTTAGAGGTAGTTCCAGGAATTATATCAGATCAAGATAATGATGTTCTTATGAAACCCTTCACTTTGGAGGAAATTCGGAAAATAGTTCAATCCCTACCCCAAATAAAGCACCTAGTCTTGATGGCTTTACAACTCTCTTCTTTCAAAAATGTTGGGATGTTCTTGGTTGGGATTTACTTATGGTCCTAGAATCCTTCTGACGCAAGGGTTACATCTATGGGAATTTTAATTCTACTAATATTACAATCATTCCAAAGTCTGGTGATCCCCAAACTTTTGTTGATTTTAGACCAATTTCATTGTGCAACACTACATATAAAATCTTCACAAAGGCTATTTATTCTAGACTTCAATTTTTGTTGCCTAATATAACTTCTCTAGAATAGGGTGGTTTTGTGCTAGGTAAAGAGACATCAAAAGGGGAAATTGTGGCTCATGAAACTATTCAACATATCAAAGAAAACGAAATTCCTTCCTTTGTTATTAAACTTGATATAATGAAGGCATATGATAGAGTTAACTAGTCCTTTCTTATCAAAGTATTGGAAAATTTTGGTTTCAATAAAGTTTGGTGCAAATGGATCAAATCATGTATTTCAGGGGCTACATTTCTAGTTCCTATTAATGGGTCTTTGGAGGGGTACTTTGAATCTTCTCAAGGAATTAGACAAGGTGATCCTGTTTCACCTGCCTTATTTATTCTAATGGAAAAATCTTTTAGCATGGCCATTATTCAATCTCAATAGTTGGAGCTTTGGAAAGGAATTCAATTTGGAGGAAATGATCTAGTGGTCACTCACTCTCTCTTTCCAAATGACACTTTCTTGTTTGGATCTGCACATATTAATGAATCCAAGCATATTAATTATTTATTGGATCAATATTCATTGTTTTTGGGTTAGAAGATCAACATGATTAAATCTAAAATCTTCTTCTTCAACACAGCTCCACCTATTGCACAAAGGATTAAAAAGATATTTGATTTTGAGGAGGAAAAATTACCATCTACATATTTGGGTGTTCTATATTGGAAAAATATAGTAGATATAATTAAAGCTAGAACAATGGCTTGGAAGGTAAGATGGCTTTCTCTATCTAGAAAAATTCTTTTAGTTAAGTCTGTCTTATCAGCTATCCCAAATTATTACTTCTCTATATTATCAACACCTAGGTTTATTATTAAGTAGATTGAAGGCATTATTCAAATTTTTTTATGGACAAAAAATATATCAAGTAATAGAAAAATCCCTCTCATCTCCTTAAAGGAAATGTCTTTAGGGAAGCATCAATGTGGGATTAATCTTCCTAATCTAGCTTTAAGGAATATTGCTTTCAGAGGTAAATTAGCTTGGTCTTTATATGAGAGAGTAGAGGCTAAATGGTGTAGGATATTACAGAGAAAATATTTAGATTCTACTAACCCCTCCAAAATTTTCACTATGGACCATTTGCCTAAAGGGTCAATTGTTTGGAACTTCTTGGTGGGATCTCATGATTTAGGTGCTAGATATCTAACTTGGAAAATTAACAATGGTTTTAAGGAACTCTTTTGGTAGGATTCATGGAATGGCCTTCCTCTACTTTGTAACTCAAAATCCTTTGACAATTGGATTAAAAAAAATTGTGTTGAATGGGGCCCCTATGTAGCTGATTATTTTCAGTTTGTTGATTGAAAAACCCAGACAAGTTACCAATTCCTAATCAAATCAAAAAAGAATTTATTAGTATATGTAATACAAGGACTATTTTAGTGTCTAGTATCCCAAATACACTGGATGGGGCCCCACATCAAGAGGACAGATACTCAGTAAAATTGGGTTACTTAGCCACCAAGAACCTAGAAATTAGTTACAAGTCATTTCGGGCATTCAAATTTTGTTGGAACCTGATAGTCTTACCAAAGGTAGGAAATTTTGTTTGGTTAGCTTTTTATAAAAAAAAGAATTTTGATAGGAGAGAATTTATCAAAATTGAATATTTTTCATAACATGAAATGTGTATTATGCATGGAGGTGGAGAATGTTGACCATCTCTTTGTTCAGTGTAAATTGGCATATCAATGCTAGATCTTCATCCTTCAAAAATTAAATTTTAGTATGCCCCTTCCAAAAACCTTATGGGATATGTTCCAAGATTGGCCAAGTCTAATTAACCACTCTTATTATTCATGTATTTTGAAGTGTATTCCAACAATTGTTACTTGGGAAATTTGGTGGGAGAGGAATAAAAGGATTTTTTGAAATCAACCTTCGACATTAGAAACTATGTTGTCAGCATTAGAAGTTGCAGTGGGGAAGTTGTGGTAGCTTATATCAAAATAATTTCTAAACATCTTATTCTTACAAGTTGGGATATTTCTTTGGCTAATAAATAGACTTCTTCACCCTCTCCACCTTATCAATTCATTACATCTAGTGGTCCTTGTGACAAAGCTAGTAGAAAGATTGTGAAATAGATTCCCCCTACTAGGGGAAATTGCAAGTTAAATTTTGATGGTTGCTTGATAGGAAATCCTAGAAAATTGAGAGCTAGTGTGTTTATAAGAGATCATAATGGGCACGTGTTAGGTATGTTGGCTCAAAAATTGCTAGTTGGTACAAACAAAAAAGCTAGAGCCATGGCACTCCTACTTGGTTTAGACTGGCACTTCAGCTAAACATAATTAATATTCACATTGAGGTGGATTCTTCAATGGTTATCAATTCATGTGTAAAAAAAAATTAGAGAACTAGAAGTTTGGTTATATTCTAGAAAAATCTTGGGCAATGATTGATAAATTTAAAGTGGCATCCTTCTCTCATACCCTCAGGGAGGGAAACCAAGTTGTAGATAATTTATCCAATATTGGTTGTGACTTGAAGGCTAATGAGGCAAGTATTACAGTGTTTATACTTGCCAACTTTCCCACTTTATTTACCTTAATCTAGCAAGAGAAAACCTTTTAACGATGGTCGCACAAATAGTATAAGTTTGGGTTCATTATTGACTGAGTTATTCTTGGCTTAATATTTATTGAGTTTAGTATTGACTGAGTTACTCTTGGCTCAGCTTTTATCAAGTTTAGTATTGACTAAGTTACTCTTGGCTTAGTGTTTACTAAGCTTAGTATTGACTGAGTTAGTCTTGGCTTAGTGCTTACCAAGTTTAGTATTGGCAGAGTTCATTAAGCTCAAGTTCATTATTGACCGAGTCACCCTTGGGTTAATGCTTATCGAGCAAGCTCAGGTTTAGTTTGACTGAGTTTATTGAGGCTTACTGAGTTATTCAATTTATTTTTTATCAAGTTCCCCCAAGCAAGATGTTCACCGACTTTTTTGAGTTAAAAAGGAAGAAACTCATGCCAAGTTATTTGACCATAGTTTTACTGAGTGCTTCTAGGTATACTAACCGAGCTATCTAATCTTGTTGAGTGAAGCATAGAGTTGCTTTGATGATCAAGGAGGTTTGTATGTGTGTGATTATGGTGAAGTCATACTAAATCTTTCTACATTGCTTAGTATCTTTTCTTGCTATTGTCACTTGAGTACATCATGTGGTTTTACATTTGCCAAGATCAAATCTACATTTAAGTCAAAAGCATGTCTAAAGTTAATCAAGGATAACATTAATAGATGGTAACTCTAAGTGCTCTTGGTTCGAGACACCTTGTACGAAAACCCCACTCGGATCATCCTAAAACAACAATCTAGGGTGGTATTTTTGATGTTGTTGTTGAAGGCTCCAGCTCGAGATGGGAGGTGGCTCCATTACCATGCTTAGATTTTGGATGGGGTCACTTGGTACAACCTAGTTTTGCATCTACTTCTACAAAGGGTGTCAAGGACATGGAAGAAAAATAGTTTATTAGCATTCTTCTATTTTTTTGGTCATTTCTTCTAAACTTCAAGCATGTTTTGTAAAATGTTTGTATATTTTGGTTGTATTCAATCCCTTATGCCTTTTGTTTTGATATGCTTGAAATTCCAAAATTTGATAAAGTTTAAATTTTGGTGAAATTATATTTTTTCCATTGATCTATGTTTGTCAATATCAATGCTCATATTTTGTACATACTGCAATGATGTTGGGTTTTCTTTCTAGTTCTTTTCCAGTTGAGCTCTTGATCCAATATATATATATATATATATATATATATATATATATATATATATATATCAAGTGGGTTGTCCACTCTTGCCAAAAATAATAATAATAATAACATTTTATATTTTTTGGCAAAATTGGACAAGCCTATATATATATATATATAATAAAACTAGTTCAAGAGCTCAACTAGGAAAAAACCAGAAAGAAAACCCATCATCATCGCAATATATACAAGTTTCTAACATCTATATATACAACCTTATTATATTGATGAACAAAAATAATATCATCAAAAAATCAAAATTTGTCAAATTTTACATTTTCATCATACAACAGGCATGGAGGCCTCAAAGTCAAGCAGGATTTTCAACAATTTATATGACATACCTGAAGTATGGAAAATAGCCCAAAAGAAAATAGAAAGAAACCTTTATGCTATCTTTCTACCATATCCTCACTTGAGGCACCCATAATAGGAGTGGATGTCAGACTAGGATTTACAGAGAAACCCCATCCAACATTTGAACATGTTAAAGGAGCAACCTCCCATCTCGAGCTCAGGCCCTCAATAGTAGCATCTGAAATGCCAATGGAAATGCTAATGGAAAATGGCACACCCCAAACATTTTATCTCGTGACATCTGAGTGAGGTAGCCAAGTAGTTTCTAATGAGACATGGTGGGCAAAACCAAGAGCATTAAGAGCCAGAGTCGACCAACCACCTGGTTCACTAATCGACTGAGTTAGGGGAGACAAAGGTGTACTCACTAATTTTTATCATGCTTCAGAAAAAAGAATACATAAAATATCAATCAAAGAAAATCCTACTTTCTTCACCTCCTCTGTCAGCTAATAACCTAGAGTACATGTCATGAATTGCAGGGTCTTAGTCAAGAATGAAGGATTATGCTTTTCAAAGGATTTCTACAGTGCTTCAAATGTCATCATAGCCTCATGATTCTTCATAAGCAAGGTTCTTGAGAATATTCACCTACCAGGGCATTTTCGAACCATAGATCATAGCTTTGCATTGCCCTTTTCAACTTTTTTTCAGTTCAGTATTCCAGTCAGACCACCTTGTTAGCAATAATTTACAATCTTGACATTGACTATAGGAGATACATGGCATTAGATAGGAATATGGAAACCAAAGTTGAAGGAAATGACACATTTCTTATAGATACAGAAAAGAGATCCTCCCCAATTATGGTTCAAATCGCTTGATGAATATTGTAAGAGTGCACAATAAACATAGTGTCCAGGACCACATCATCTAGAGGGTGAGAAATTGCATCTTCCTCCAAAATTGGTTGAAGTTTGATTCTAACGTTTTTAGGGAGAATGCAGTGATAAAATTGGTTACAGGAACCACAATTTCATGCATGATTCTTCTGAGACCAACATTTTGGAGGCAATTTAGATGGAAAGAATAGAAAACTGAAAAGATGAAGACTTGAGAAGAGGTCCATTCATTATATCAAAATCCAATTGCAATTTGTGAAGGGCAAAGTACAAAACTAACACCCCCAAAATTTATAAATAAGAAAATTGTTCTATTATTTTATGTATTTGAATTTAATCTTGCCATGTATAAAGTACCACACATCCAAATTAAAGCAAAATCGTACTTCAAATGACATCAGCCAACAAGGTTCTACTTAATGAGGGAGATTTAGCATGATTTTACCATAACCTCGCACATGGTAGTCTAGTTTATAAAGACACCATTTAATGTTCGGTAGCCAGTTTGGATAATGCTTAATGACCATCGAGTGATCTTAGACTACCCATGAGTGCTCAATTATAACTATGGTCAAATAGCTCAGCATGAGTCATTTCCTTCTTAGCTTGGCAATCACTCATATAACTCGGTCATTATACCTATGAGTACTCAATAATAACTATAGCTGAGTAGCTTAGCATGAGTCTCTTCCTTCTATGACTCAGCACATGTAGATCACTCAGCACATGTACCACACTCAACACTTGAAGTCACTATCTTGCTCAGTATATAGATCACTCAGCACATAAAACACACTCAACACCTGAACTCACTAGGTAGCTCAACATATATAAATCACTTGGATATAACTATGGTCAAGTAGCTCGGCATGATTCATTTCCTTCTTCTTAGCTTGGCAATCACTCATATAACTTAATCATTATACCTATGAGTACTCAATAATAACTATAGCCAAGTAGCTTAGCATGAATCTCTTCCTTCTATGACTCGACATATGTACCACACTTGGCACCTGAAGTCTCTAGCTTTCTTGGTATATAGATCAAGTAGCACATAAAACACACTTGGCACCTAAAGTCACTAGCTAGCTCAACATTGCTTAGAACGTATGGCATTCTAGCTTGCACATCATCACCTATGACTCAACATATATAGATCACTTGGCACATGTACCACACTCAACACCTGAAGTCACTAGCTTGCTCGGTATATAGATCACTTGGCACTTGAAGTCATTAGCTAGCTTGGCATTACTTGGCACATGTGGCATTTTGGCTTGCTTGGCACCAACTGTGACTTGACATGTATAGGTCACTCGACACATGTAACACACTCAGTACCTAGAGTCACAAGTTTTCTCAACATCAATTATGACTTGGCACATATAAATCACTCAGCACTTGTAGCATGCTCGAAAACTAAAGTCACTTAGCAGCTATAGGAATTCTAGCTCAGCATGTACATGGTACTTGACTTCTATAGATCATTAGCCATTAGCTCCTATAAGTCCTTATGATGCTTCATGAATGTAGAAGGATTTAACGTAAAAGTTGTAATCCCATTACAACCTAAGTTGGAGAGATAATCCACCATTCTATTGCCCTCTCTGTATGTATGTGAAACTCTGACCTCTTGAAACTGATCAATGATATTCCAAATTTTTTTGAGCACATATTTAAGTTTCCAAGATGATGATTGTCTCTTAATACAAGCTAAAATTATAACTTGAGAGTCACCTTCAATTTGCACCTTATGGAAGTTCCCTATCTCTACTAGAATTAGTCCTGACAGCAATGACTGAGCCCCAGCCATATTATTAGTTCCTATAGGTAGGGGTGCCTTTGTAATTGCTAGGACATTACCAATGTAGTCTCTAATGTAAGCTTACAAGCCTGATTTTCCTAGATTACCTCTAGAAGCTCCATCAAAGTTGAGTTTGACAAAGCCAGGTGTAGGTGGTTTCCATTTGACTGAAGATCTATCTATAGGAGTATGTAGCTTTGAAGAGGTGTCAGTTCCAAATGTAATAAAAATTGATTTCCATTCTTGAATGATACTTCCATCTCAGGAAGTGATAACTAGATTAAATTTGCATCTATTAACACTTGCATTAGTAACTTCTAAGATTGGTTTTTCAATGATTTGGAACACTTTCTCTAAGGATGATACTTCTTTTCTAAAATTCTGTAGTGCCTACCCTCGTTCACATCTTCTCTGGACATATTATTGCTATTGTTATCAGACTTTGATGGACTAGTTTATGTAGATGGATTAGTGGTATTTTTTTGACACTATCAGACATTATATTATGGATTTAGTTATCATGTGATGAGATCATTTAGACTTCACATTTCATGTATGTATGATGATCACTATATTGTTTTCAATTACTGATAATGATTAGTTAGATGGTTGATTATCTTATGTGCTTTATTATGGATACTTACCCCATACTTGCATGTGTATGGTGTGCGTGTTTTCTTATTGTATGGCATTTCTAATGTGGTTAAGGAAGGGAGTCGTAGTCACCTGCTTAGTCGGGATCTACACGATGCACCACTTCCTACCATTGCCTGTTTAGCTTAGCACTATATATTTTGTATGTACATGCATGGCTTTTCTGCAGGTTGCAGGTACCGGGTATCGACTTCCCTGAATTGCCAGGATGAGCGTACCCTATTATACTATCTCAATTATAAGAGAGGGGAGATAAATTCTCAAGTCCAAATCCCAAACCCTAAAACCATTTGTCCTAGTGAGTTAGGACAAGTATCTGAGTTGAGTACCCACTGAATGTGTCGGATGACATATTTTGTAATTTTTAATCTTTTAGACTGATTTGGTATGAATTGTTCCATGATTGGTTTTCATATTTTATCATGAAGGTCGATGGTGAATTTTCTATTAACTAAGTTTTAATAAATAGATTTAATTAACAAATTAATTATTTGAGAGATCAAATATCATGATTTTGATATTTTGATTATTAATTAAAGGAGAATTAAATTAAAAGAAAATTGGAAATTAAAATAAATAATAAATTATAAAATATTAATTAATTAATAAACAAATATTAATAATAAAAGTTATTAAAAAATTAAAATAAAAGTATGAAGATTAAAGTGGGAGTTATAAATATTTAAATGAAAATTAATTTAAAAGTTATTGGAGTTATAAGTTTGCACGGGAAATAATGTAGTTCCCTATTTTTCATGTGTCAACAACACGGGGGTTAGTGCATCAATTAAGCACATGGTGTCTACAACCCTAGGGCTTATCTAAAAGGCTGGAAATAGGTCCTGCTTAGTTGGCGATATCTTCCAGCTGATTCTAGAAGCATTCTAGGGTTATCCGAAAGCTCTTTATATTCGGGCATTCCTTAATAGCTTGGGAGATAGCGGGGACATAGCATGGATAGTATGGTTAGCGTGGAGAATAGTTGAGGCATTGGAGGATTCGGGAAAATTCTGAAGAAGGGAAGCTTGCTCTGCGAGTTGTCTGAGGATAAGCGAGTTTAGCATCAGAATCCGGGTAGATTCCTGTGATTTCATTATGATACTTCTACATCTTGCTTTCTCCTATCTTCTTCGTATTTTCCATATGTCTTCATTGTGCATTTTCAATTTGGGGCAATTAAGTTTTATTTAAGGATTCTATATGTTTAGATCTGAAAATAATATGGACTAGGGTTGCAATTTCATGGACAAACCCATTAGAATTAGTCATCAGAGAAATTCTTAAGAGAACAAGTTCATAGAGAGGTTCTGAAAATGAAAGCTTGTAATTTTATAAACAATCTGAGATTCTGTATATTATATATATATATACATATATATATATATACAGAAACCTTGTTATATATATATATATATATATATATATATATACATACATATATATATATATAATATGTATTTATATAATTGTACCCTTATTATGGCGGAATCGCAACTTGTTAAATCGCGCTGCGATTGTTTGATTTAATAAAAACTAATGCATGTTGGGTGGGGGCGGAATTCGCACCTCGTACCCATGTATTTAAGGGGCGCGCAGTACCTGCTACGTAGTGTACCCGCGACTGCAATGGTCGCAGGGTACCTGCGACTGTAGGGTACCTGCGGCAATAGTCACCATAGTGACAGCCGACGGCTTAATCGATTCGGCTTTGATTCTATGGAAACTTTGTTAATTCGATTTCCTTTATGAATCGAAAATTAATAAAATTCGGTTCCATTTTTATAAAATGCAAAAATATTAAATATTATATTATATATGTACATATGTATATGTTTAAATATAAATATATATATATATATATATATGTATATATGTAATATATATATATTAAAAGATTTAAAGTTGTTAATAAAAGATTTATAAATTCATCTCTTTTTAATGATGAATAGTTTTGTAATTTTATAGTTTTAACTATTATGAATTAATAGTTTAAGATTATAAGATAAATGAAGCATATGAAAGTTAAGTTAGTGGAAACATCTTTTAAATGTTATAATTGGAAAACTGAAGTTTAGAGGGAATTTTTAATCCATCCAAAAATTAATACATGGAAAAACGTAGGAAAATGTTCTTTCTCTAAACTTGGAATTACAAAAACTGAGATTATGCATATGAATTCAAATTTGAAAACTTAGCAAACCAAAACATGTGTTTACATTGTGTATTCATTATACTAATGTTTTGGGTCTTGGGTTGACTAGTGTTGATCGGTATAGGACGTCTACCAGAGGCTTGGGGGTTATGTGAATGTGATGTCTTGATGATGTTTTAATCTCGATCTTTAAAAACCCAACCATGATTATGTGATGGAATGCTCTATGAATTGGTTGTGAATACTGATTGTTATAGTTGAGATTTCTTATGTCTGGAACCCTTGACTTAACCATTATTTTGGTCATCAATCAGTTATCCTTGGATATATTCTAGTCTCCATGATGGGACTAATATGTGGATTTATTATTGATGATGTCATGATGTGACATGTGTTGATCAACCATTTTGGAGTCTTCGATCAGTATGATTTTGAGATATATTTTGGTTATTGAGAACCAATGGATATTTTGATTATCAGTGATACTTCAGTTGCCAATAGAGAGCTGTTGTGTTCATGATTTTCTATGGATGTTGCTCATGGTGATTTGATGCTTTCATGCATATTTAATGATTTTTAATCATGGATATTTGTTGATTCCTTATTATGGTGATTTTGTGGACTTTCTTTATGTTTATGATACCATGAGCATTAGGGTAGGATATCTGCATGTAGTGTCGGGAAGTGGCTTGTAATGGGGGCCGGGGCCCTAAGAGGCTGCCAGGGTAACTCATTGTAAGTTGGTTAATAAGTGATAACATTCACACACTTAATACTAACTGAATGAACCTAAAAAGATAAGAGTTTTGGTTCTTGCCCATGCCTTGAGTGCTTGTATAGGCTAGGATGGGAGTAGAGAGAACGCATGGTTGCGACCTTGCATTCCATAGTATGCCTTGTCAGTATGAAAGGATACTAGTGGCCACATGAGATCTGTATGGACCCGTGGAGTTTAGCTAACTGCCAGGGTAACTTGTACAAGATAAATGCGATGACACTTTCCCACTTGCATAGTAGGTTCCTACATGTCATTGTGTGCCTCTGGGAAGTAGATGTCTATTTTGTGATTGGAACCTTTGAGTTAGTATAATTTTGGGATTCCTGGACTTTAGAGTCATGTGCTATGTGGTTTTGATAACCTATTTTGGGACTTGAGATTATCTCCTCGGCACGGTGGGAGTGGACCACTTAGGTACCACACGGTCGGGTGGTAGTGTATTTTTCACTCTTATCATTTGAGATTCATTGAGACTTTGTGGTTAATGCATCCTTCGTGATGGTGGATATGTATACTTTCATTGATGATTAGCATATGTTAGATGATGATATCTTATGCTTTACTTTTTATGTTAGTAGGATGTTAGGAGTGACATTCCTACTATGATAATACTGATGACCTCTTCAGTGCTTGGAATGTTACGCACGGAGGGATGGCTAGGATCCAAGATGGTCTAATGATGTTATTAACGGTTGGGAGGAACCATGCACTTAGTTTATTTATTTGATCTTTCTGATAGATGTAAATGGATTTTATGATGATGTATCATAAGTATCATGTGATTATCTTTACTTTAATGTATCATGGATTAGAATAGGATGATGTACCTTATTCTACATGTGTATATTCTTTTAAGCCTTCATACCCTGTGACATGTACAGTGGATGAATGAGCAGTTGGATATGTAATAACTAAACATTGGACTTATCATATTATTTCATGTGGATGTTGTACTAGATGGATTCATGTAAGTAATTCACGTTAAGGGGATCTTAAAGAATGTAATTTGTTGTATATGTTAAGTTTACTCTTTAGATGGACATTGCTATTGCTTCCGTTATTGTGCATAAGTTGTATGTGGTAGTGACTTTAAAAAAAAAAATGCTACCAAACTTAGTGAAATACTAGGTTAATTCTTTGGATCCCTTGACGATGCATTACAAATTCCTCTAATTTCTTTCCCACCAGATACCCCAAATTACTAATGCAGGTGTACATTTCTAGATTCCTATAAAGAGGGCATTGGGGTAAAGAATTAGCCAAGTTTTAAATATGTCCCAGATATTATTTTGTAGTGGGGTATAAAAATTTAATTTGATTAAAACAAACATCCAGAATTGGTATGCAAATTTACAACTTGCAAACAAGTGGTCAATTGATTCATCTTCTTGACCACATAAAACACACTTGAATGGAGAGGCAATACTCATCCTAGCCAATCTATCACTTGTTAGAATTCTATGCTTAATTGCTAGCCACACAAAGCACCCAGCCTTGGGTAGCAATACTTTATTCTAGTAGAACATGAATGCTCAAGAAGGTGTTTTTGCTAACTCAATTTGCTAGAGAAGTTTTAAACCTTCCTTGATTGAGTAGCTTCCATTTTTAGCTAGAATCCACATTAATCAATCCTCAACCTTTGACACAAAAGCCTGTCTATCTAAGAAGATAGATTGAAGTTGTTTTTTGCATTGAGAATCTAAAGGGAATTGGTCTCCATATTACTTCCCTTGAAAAAATGCAAATTGCATCCATAAAGTGAATAGCAAGGTTACCCCATTTTGCTTCTATAACTAATATGATATTTTGTATATTTGGCATTATGTTTAATTGAGAATGTCCATTCCATGAGTCACCCTAGAAGTTGATCTTGTCCCCACAATTTAATTCCCAAGAAATGTAATTGAGTACAATATCTCTGGATGCAATCATGAAGTCCCAAATGACTAATCCCTTAGGAGGATCCAACATAGAGAATATTCTATGTGGCTCATTATCATCTAGATATTTTTGTTACATTATTTGACACCAAACTAATTGTCATTTAGTGTACATCTACCAAGCCAGCTTACCACCAAATGCTATATTCCTTGTTGTCAAATCATGAATTCCCACTCCACCTAAAGCAGGATGATATGTTATATTTTGGAGAGAAATAAGTGGAAGTTTCTTTTCATTAGTCAAATTTCCTGACCATAGAAAGCCCTTAACAAGTTTTTGAATTTGTGAAACAACAGAAGGCAATGCTTGCATGACAGGCATATAATAATTAGATATTGTAGAAAAGAAAAAATTAATAAGCAATATTCTACTAGATAATGATAGCCATCAAACTTTCCAGTAGGCAATTTGGCTCTTAATTCTTTGATAGGCACCCTCCCAAAAACTTTTCTTATTTGATCCCATAAAAAAAGGAATCCCAAGATAAGTGGAGGGTCAAAAATCCTCAGAAAACCCCAAGATATGCAGAAACTTGTCTGAGATGATTCTATTTGTGTAAAATAAGAAGATTTTTGACTTTTGAGGATTAATTTTCTACCCTAAAACTTTTGAATATAGCAATAAAATTTTCTTAATCTGTTTAGCCTCAAAGACTATTGAGGCATCAAATAGTAATGTATCATCAGCAAATAGAGAGTGCATGACTGAAATTGTTGTACCATCAATTTTTTCTCCTTTCCACTTATCAGATAGATGATGGTGTTTGATATTCCTACTAAGGGCTTCAACCATGATGATAAATAAAGCTGGTGAAAGAGGATCACCCTATCGAAGGCCTTGTGTGGAGGAAAAGAAACCAGATGCTAACCCATTAATAATGATTGAGAACCAAGTCCCTAAAATGCACGCTTTAATCCACTTACACCATTTCTTATCAAAGCCCATTTTTTCAAGGACATGAAAAGGAAGTTCTAACAAACTCTGTCATAAGCCTTTTGCATGTCTAACTTGCTAACAAAGTTAGAAGATTCATTACTATTAATGGAATGAAGTACATCATGAGCTACCATTGCACCCTCCATTGTTTTTCTACCAGGAAAAAAAACCACCTTGTTTAGGAGAAATTATGAATGGAAGAAGTTTTTGAAGTCGCAGATAAATGGCTTTGGTAATAATTTTGTAGGTTAAGTTGTAGAGTGAAATTGGGTAAAAATCTACAAAAGTTTGGGGCTCCTTGGTTTTTGGAATAATTACAATATTTGTAAAGTTGAAGTATTTTAACATAGATTTGAACTTTCTAGATTCCTCCATATCTACTAAAAGGTCCCACCCAATAAACTCCCAACAACTGAAAGAATAGTCCCATGAAACCATCTAGACCTAGAGCTTTGTTTGGAGGGAAGGAGAATACTACTTCTCAAACTTCTTGAATGGTAAAAGGGGCCAAGAGCTTGGAATTCTCCATGAAGAAGATCATTGTACGAATATGTTGAATGAAATCCTCAACTTGTGAAGGCAAAAGTGAAGGGTGCTCTGTAGGTACAAGAAGATTCTGAAAGAACTTGACACCCTAATCTCTGATCTGAAGAGCATTGGTAGAATGTTACCTATTTCTACATCCAAAATTTGAAAATTTGATTTAGCTACCAGTTTTTGCTAGGGAGAAGCATGAAATATTTCTGTGTTTTTCTCTCCTTGTTGTAACTAAACTTCCCTAGACTTTTGTCTCTAGTAATCTTCCTCCCTATTACACAATTCTTCCCATTTAGTCTGTAACTCTTTTTGCTTAGCATAAGTGTCACTATCCATCCCAAACTTGATAATGGACCAATGAATCTCCTCCAATTGCAGCTTAACAATCTCTTTCTATTTGAAAACATTCTTAAAAACTTGTATGTTCCAAATTTTGATCTGCTCCTTGACATATTTCAATTTACTAGCAAATTCATGCATTCTTGATCCTGGAGCAAAAGGAGCACTAATCCACCATTTTTTTAAAAGTGAAAGAAAATGTAGGTGGGACAATCATATAGTTTCAAATTTAAATGATGATTTATGTTGATTATGGTCTATAGATGCAGATTGATCAGTGTTTATGGAGATTGGAAAATGGTCAGATTCTGGTGCAGACAAAATCTCTAAGTGAAAGTAAAAATTAGCTCATTTCTAGTCATGAGAAAGCAAAAATCTATCCAATCTGACTACAATTTGAGCAAAACTAGGTCTCCTGTTTGTCCATGTAAACTTGCCATTAGATGGTCAAATATCTATCAAATCATTATTCTCAACAAATTGAACGGAATCTTGAATGGTTTTAATGGGTGGACAAATACCACCAACTTTCTCATTTTGATTCAAGATCACATTAAAATCACCCCAAGGATGACTTAGTGAGAGTTTTGAGATTGAATTAAAATTTCTATTTGATCCCATGTTTTCAACTTTTCTTGAGTGGAGGTAGGACCATGCACATTGAACAAAGTAAAAGAGACATCAAGGTCAAGCATCTGCAACATTTGAAAATTAGCTTGTTGTTGAATAAGGTGACCCTGAATTATTAGTGGGTTCCAAAGGATAGCAAGGCCCCTAGAGGCACCCATGCTAGGAGAATGTACTGAGGACCACCTTGGCCATTTGGCCAAGGATTTCTAAAATGTTTCTTATGATAATTTTGTCTCTTGTAGCAACACAATGTCAGCTTTTGAGGATTCTAAAAACTTATGAATACTGCCTCTCTTATTAGAGGCATTTATGCCTCTGACATTCCATGATACAATTTTCATTTCTCACAAGGAGAACTAGTTGTTCTCCTCATCATTCTCTTGTAAACAACAAACTTATCATCTAGAATGGTCTGAATACCTGAGGAAATCTCATTCCTGGTCTTAGAAGCCTTTGGGTGCCCTCTAGATTTGGGAGTCTTGGAGGTCTGAGGGCAAAGAGAGGGAGACTGAACAATGGAGAAAGTGTGTTGAATATCAAAGTTTGACAAGTTGTTTTGAAGACAAGGTTCAAGTTGAACCTAATAGAACTCAGGATCCTTCAAAGTGACCTCTTGAAATTGAAACTCCAACTGATTAGCTACTTGAGGAAAGTTAGAGTCCTCCATATTACTTAGGACATTTTGAGAATTAGGCTCAATTTGATCCTTGTCAATCTCAGGTTCCCTAAAATTTATCTCTTCAAAATGAAAATGAAAATTATTTTCCACATGTTGAAAAATACTCTTCTCAACACCTAGTGGATCCAAGTCAAAGTATGACTCTAATATCAAATCCATTTTATCTGCATGGTTTGGAGTTTCAGAATCATCAACATTCATGCAGCTAGACACTTTCTTCTGGTCGATTTGACTATTCCAATATTAAAATTCTTTGATTAATACATCTAGGTCACTATTTTCTTGATTTACAAGATCAAATCCTTCTTCTTGAGCAATACCAAATACTATATTGTTAGCAATTGTAGAAGCAATTTGATCTCTAATTTGAAGGGTTTTCCAATTGGCATGTTGATTTTTGATAGGATCCTTAGTTTTGAAATAGACTAATGGTAGATCTAAAAGTGGGTGGTTCTTACCCAGATCTAGATCATGCCTAGAAGACTTCAATGCTAGTAGATCATGGGAATTTTTTTGTTCAGCTAGCAAAACTTGTATATATGGAAAAACCAACTGCAAAAATGTAGATAGTTTGGATGTAGTAGAAAGAACCAAGCTTTGATTACCTACTGTAGTGTAGGCACATTAAGAAGAAGCCATAGGGACCTTATCATGAATTGTATCTATAGAAGTGTAGGCACACTGACAAGAAGCCATAGGGACATTATCACGGATTGGATCTCAAGGGGCATTGTGGGCACATAAATTGGGATCAATACTATAATCTAGACATACTTCTTGATCCTCACTGGTTGAATCTTGAAAATGAGTGTTGAAATGACCCAGTTTATCTTGAAACTTTTGAACTATTTGCTCATTTTGAATTATGATTGACTAGTCCCATGAACCCCATTGAGAATTTATAACCAAATGAGAGGGAAGAGGCTACTACATATCTAGCAGCAAACAAACTCTAGCATCCAAATGTGGGCGATCATATGGAATAAGATCATGTAATAGGAAAATTTGCAATTTTTTTGCAAGAATTTCAATGATCTGAGGGTCCTTGTACTCAAGAGGTAAAGAGGGGAAGGATATCTAGTATGGTAGAAAAGAAATATGGAGAGACTGTATATAAACCAGAACCACAACAAAACTAGTCTTTATGTTTATGTACCACATCCCTAGTAGCTTTTGATTCAAAAATTACTATAAAACATTTTGATTCTGAATCAATGTAGAAGATATCCCTTAACTCTAGCCAAGATGCATGAGCCCAATCTTTAATAGTAAAAAATGAGAGAGAATTAGATGAAAATTTACCAATTAAAGTAGTTTGATGGAGTAGCCCAAAAGAGTTTTGTAGCATATGGCTAGGGAGTGTGATCATCAACCTAACGTTAGCATGTGTGTCTTTTGAGATGGATTCAACCACCACTTGCTTCTTTCTCCATATTTTTTATTTATTGGTTGCTATGAAGGGAGCCCTAGGAGGATCCTACATATCTTAATGGATCTTGTCAGCATGAGTTGACATGGAGCCTTCAATACCACAAGATCCATCTAGAAATATATGGGGCAGCTTAGAAAGAGGTTCCTGACCTGAATCCTTATCATAGGTTGAATCTAGCAGTGAATGAAATTTTGGTTCTAAATAAAACCCTTGAAAAATATCAAAGACTAATTATTTGCGATTAGATCCATTCTTTTGGTTTTGCTTTGATTGCTTCTTAGTCGTGTACCTGTGTTGTGATAATTGGAACTGAGCTCATTTTGTTGCTTGCTTTGAGGACTTGATCTTGGATCTGATTGGTGCTGACTGGAGTTGGATTTGTTTTGAAACTTGCATGTTCTTGGAGTTGTCTAGCATCGATTGTTGCTAGAATCATTTTGAGGCCTGCATTGAAGTTTCTCCTTTTTCAAAGCTCGATCCATGCCCAAAATGTAGTTTTTCCCCAAATTCTTACTAACAGGCATCATGAAACCAAGGGGTCATGAAAAAGGGTTTAGCTAGCTAGACCACCACTTTCCCTCAAAATATTGATTTTTCACCTAAGAATAAGTGGGTTTCCCAAAAATGGCAATGTTGGAACTGTAGAGAATCATGTTCCTTTGTAGCTAGTTGCACAATAGGATTTGAAGAAAAAATGCTCAAGAGGGCATCAAGATACAAAAACCTAGGTTGTTTTTGAGCTTTAAATCTTGGTTGAGGAACTAGACCTGATTGCATGCCTAAAACTGAATATGTACAAGCTCTACCTACGCCTAAGACTTTCTCCCTTGCACATGCACTTGCACCTACAACCGTGTGTGCCATCGTCTTCCCAATATATAATATATATTAATAACATATATAATATATTACGTTATTATATTTAATAATAATAGTAAAAATAATAATAATATAATATAATAATTTCATATATATATACATATATATATATAATATTTATAGATAATAATAATAACAACATATATTGTTATATTTAATAATAATACAATATAATAATCACATATATTGACAATAATAATAGGTCATAATCATAGGTCATAAAAATATATAATACATAATAAAAATTCTATATAATATTAATCATCATACATTTCCCATAATTCCCTCCAATATATTGGCATCAATATCAGATATCCAATCTAAAATCAGATATCTAATTTATTATCGAATATTTGATCTTAGATCAGATACTCAATTAAATTGGCATGATTTTCCCAAAATATTCCCTGTCACTGTAGACCTGACAACATCACTTTTTGTGGGCCATTTTCACATGTTTTGGGAAAACTAACGTTTTGGGGCCCAAATGATTGAAAAAGGTTTGATAATATATCATTAGTTGTCCAATATTGTCATTTGAATGGGGAGTAGTAGTTGTCAAAAGGCTAACACAAAAGGAAGGTATACAATGAAGACATTGTGGCATATAGGGAAAGGGACAAGGTAAATCACCAAAGGAAAAGACAAGGTATGTTAAATGTGAGTCAAGTTGATGATGAATTGGTCGAAGGTGAACTCATAGAGTCAGATAATGAATATGTGTAATTGGGGAATAAAAATGTACCAATTGATAACAATAATGTTGTGATTGAACATTTAGAGAATGAAAATTTGGAGGATGAAATGCTACCAGGTCATAATGTAAATTGCATGATTGACCATGCCGAACATGACAATGTATAGGAACTTTATATATCTCCTAATTATAATTGGCATGAAGGTTCTAGAACACCAAAATGGATAATTGAAATTGATAAAATGATTATTACCAACTTGGAAGGAAAAAAATCTAAAAGAAGCATTCGGTTATGGGCTTCAAGACTATATAAGATGTTTTTCGGCAACAAGAAAGTGGTGGAGCAATGTCAGCTTTTTATGCAATTATTAAATATGCAAAAGATGAGACCTATGCTTTCCAAATTAAAGATTCATGTCAATAAAAAAATGGAAAGAAATGCCATTATTATGAAGAATCTTTTTGGTGCTCTCAATAGCATTGGGAAAAATAGTAAGGAGAAGGATAAGAGAGTTGCTCGAAGGGTTATTACAACCTCTTTGATAAGTCATGATTTGAGAAAGGGTAGATATATGAGACAAACTTGTATTGACTTGAACCTAAATCATACTACTTTGAGAAGAGCACTTAGTAGACAAGAGAGAATTGATGATCCTCTTCAAAATGAAACATGGGCTTCTAGTGGGAGACTTCCACATTCTGATAAGAAGTTATCCAATGATGTGAAGGAAGAAATTACACAATTTTGGCACTCTAGCTCAAGAGTATCACCCAATGCTAAAGACGTGTTAAAGTTGAGAATTGGCATCAAAGACCGCACACCATGTCCTAAACATTATTTGGAGGTAAGTCAAACCATGTTGTTCAAACAATTTTTAGAGAGTCATCCAAGTCTTCATAAATCACAAAGGGCTTTTGAATCTTTAAATCCATTTTATTGTGTGCCACTTAAAATTTGAAATACATGTTGCAAATATCATGTCGAGTTTTCTATGCACCATGAACTATTACCCTCCATCTGTTCTACTTTGCATAGTAAAGATATGTTGGAGAATTGTGATGCTAGTGGGCTTCCAAAATCATCAAGAGACTTGCTAGATCAATATTTATGTCATAGAGTTGATGGTTGTTTCTTTTATAGAAATGCTTGCTTAAATGAGAAGTGTTTAGAATGAGGTGGCTTATCCAAGTTTGACACATGTTTCCATGAGGGGTGCAAACTAGATTTTGGAAAGACAATGGTAAAAAAAAAGGTATATGAAATGGTGAAATACACATTGAAGAGTGGGGGTGAGGGCTCTAGATGTGAATTGGTTGCAAAAAAAATTAGTGTAGCTAGTTTTATTTCAGATTTCAAGACAAATATTTTCTACAAGTATGCAAGACATAGTCACAGGTCTCAGTGGCTGGATCAACAATTTAGAATGTGTAAGGATAATTTTCCCCATTGGCACTATTATATCAATTGTTGACTTTGCTAAGAACTACACATTGCAACCTCAAAATGAGACACAGTCTTAGTATTACAACTCCATTTAGATTGTTATTTTTTTCCACATAACATACAGACATGCCCCTAATAGTGTAGAAGATAATCAGAAGATTATTAAAGAGTGTCATTTTTATATGAGTGATGATAGGTCTCACTCTCATGAGTTTGTGCAACATTGTTTTGAGAATTATTTTAATTTCTTATAGAAGCGTGTAATTGCTATGGATAGACATATCATTTGGTCAAATAACTATATAGGTCAATAATGTTGGCATATTTTATTAGTTGTGTAGGATGCATGTAGAGAGGCGGGTGTCTCATATTTGAAGTTTTTTTGAGTCTGGCCATGGGAAAGGGGAACATGATAGAGTAGGGGCATGTGTGAAGAGAGCTCTAGTTAAGGAGCAATTGAAGATTTTAGGAGTAGAGCTTCTTGATGCTCGTAGCATTGTTGATTGGTGTAGTTTAACATTATCACAAGGGGGACTCATGATTCAGTAGTACATAGGTTCTTTTCATTGGTTGAGGAAGGGTCCATAGGTGATAGATTAGATTGTGCTACAGTGAGAGACTCATAAAACATGCATTCATTCCGAAGCTCTGATTCTAGTACATGGACCATTTGGACATGATAGCTAGCTTGCTTTTGTCCTAGTTTTTTTAGTGTAATTGGGATCACTGTGAGTCAACTGAGTGGGTGACACATGGGCTCCACATTATATTACTCCATTGTCTATCATACCCTCTATAAAAAATAATGACATGGAAAATTCACTTGAGCATAACCATCTATCAAATCTTCTTCACCTAGGACATGTCTTTGCATTGGTTGCACCATAGGGGAATGATGAGAAATCTGATTATTGGTCAGTGCATTGTGTAAGAGGTAAACAAAAGCTTGCACAATTGATCACAAATGATGATGGATTCACATGTCCTACTGGTTTAGTGGTTGTCGCTAGAACATGGCTATGGACATACATGCTTAGAAGGAATGGAACTCCTAGATTCAAAGACTATCAGAAGCACAAAATAATTCTCATATATTCGCATATTATTATAGCTACAAATGTAAAGTTGTTGAAGCATCAAGGAAGACAAAAAGTAAAAGAACTTTTTACTATTACTAATGCTAATCATAAAGCCCTGTTGGAGACCCTAAAACAAATAGAGGACCCTACTGGAACACTCGACTAGGTATATTTACTTCTTATGTTATTTTCTTCATAATAATTTAGTGAACCAATGATTATCTTGTTTAATACAATAAGTTACTAATATTTTGTATGATATTGGAATGTAGGTACATCATGAAGAGTAGCCATGCATGAAGATAAAAAGCTAAATAAGGAGCAGAATGAAGAAAAATCTATTCTATATTTGACACTATTATTTTTGACAATACTTTTATTAACACTATGATTTTTGACACTACTATTTTTGACACTATTATTTTGGTAGTTGTGTATTGATGTAATAATTATGAAAAACTTGATATATTGTAAATGGAAACTTGTTGATTTAATGTAAGAAACAAAAATGATTTTACTTAATGCAATTTATGTGGTGGGAAATTAAAAATGATGATTTTAATACATGTTAACACCAAAATTGCATTGTACCAAATGCTAAAAACTTGAGAGAGGTAAAAAATAATGTTTTTGCTTTTAATACTAACCCTAGTGACACCTTTGTTCTGGCTGCAAAGACCATCCATCATCCATGGCCACCTTGTACCAAGGAGTCTCCAAGGTGCTCTAAGTGTGTTTCGTGGTCAGTCTTTTGAGGGTTGTAACTTGGAGCTCATGAGGGCTATTGATGAAACATCAAATTCTACAAGACAGTGATGCCAAGGCCTAAAATAACCTATCTCATTTTTGAGAGATCACATTTCATTTGGATTCAACACAACGATTTTGCTCAATGCCAAAACTCGCAGTATGCCTCAGTTCGTAGGTGTACCACAGTATAACTTTGAAACTAATGATCTTGGCATCAAATCATCAGTGCCATTATTTCTACATGGGTGGGTGAACCCTAGTGACACCCTTTCCCTAGCCATGGAGACCCTCCATCGTCTATAGCCACCCCATACTGAGGAATCTCCAAGGTACTCTAAGTGTGTTTCAAGGTCAATCTTATGACGGTTGTAACTCATAGCTCGTGAGGGCTATCAATGAAATATAAAATTCTATAGGATAGTTATGTCAAGGCCTAAAATAACATATCTCATTTTTGAGAGATCACATTCTATTTGGATTTGGCACAATGATCTCGCTCGATGCCAAAACTCATAGTGTGCCTCAGTTCATAGGTGCACCATAACGTAACATTGAAACTCCTGATCTTGGCATCAAATAATTAGTGTCATTAGCTCCAAATGTGTAGGTTAACCCTAGTGACACCCTTGTCCCAACTATGGAGACCCTCCATTGTCTGTGGCCACCTCGTATAGAGGATTCTCCAAGGTGCTCTAAGTGCATTTTGAGGTCGATCTTTTGAGGGTCATAACTCAGAGATCGTGAGGGCTATAGATGAAACATTGAATTCTATAGGATGGTGATGTTGAGGCCATAAATAACCTATATCACTTTTGAGAGATCACATTTTGTTTGGATCTGACACAACAATCTCGCTCGATGCTAAAACTCGTAGTGTGCCTCAATTCATAGGTGCACCATAGCGTAATATTGAAACTATTGATCTTGGCATTCAATAATCAATTCCATTAGCTCTAGATGCATGGGTGAACCCTAGTGACACCCTTGTTCCAGCTAGGGAGACCATCCATTGACTGTGGCCACCCCATACCAAGGAGTCTCCAAGGTGCTCTAAATGCATTTCGAGGTCAATCTTTCGGATTGTAACTCAAAGCTCGTAAGGGCTATCAATGAAATGTAAAATACTACATGATGATGATGTCAAGGCCTAAAATAACCTATCTCATTTTTGAGAGGTCACATTTCATTTGGACTTAGCACAGTGATCTCGCTCGATGCCAAAACTCATAGTGTGCCTCAGTTCATAGGTGCACCATAGCGTAACTTTGAAACCATTGATCTTGGCATCAAATTGTCAATGCCATTAGCTGCAAATGGGCATGTGAACCCTATTGAAATCCTTGTTTTGGCCATGGAGACCCTCCATCATCTGTGGCCACCCTGTACCAAGGAGTCTTCAAGGTGCTCTAAGTGTGTTTCAAGGTTGATCTTCCAAGGGTTGTAACTTGGAGCTCATGAGAGCCATTGATGAAATGTCAAATGCTATAGGATGGTGATTCCAAGGCCTAAAATAAACTATCACATTTTTGAAAGATCACATTCTATTTAGATTCAGCACAACAATCTTGCTTGATTCCAAAACTCACAATGTGCCTCAGTTCATAGGTGCACCATAGTGTAATTTTGAAACTATTGATCTTGGCATCAAATCATCAGTGCCATTAGCTTCAAATGGGTAGGTGAACCCTAGTGACACTCTTTTTCAAGATATGGAGACCCTCCATCATCCACAACCACCCATACCGAGGAATCTCCAAGGTGCTCTAAGTACGTGTTGAGGTTGATCTTCTAAGGGTCGTAAATTAGAGCTTGTGGGGGCTATCGATGAAATGTCAAATGCTACAAGACTGTGATTTTGAGGCCTAAAATAACCCATCTCATTTTTGAGAGATCACATTCTATTTGGATTCAGCATAGCGATGTCACTTGATGCCAAAACTCATAGTGTGTCATAGTTGATAGGTGCACCATAGTGTAACTATAAAACTGCTAATCTTGGCATCAAATTGTTAGCACCATTAGCTCCAGATGGGTAGGTGAACCCTAATGACACCCTTTTTCTAGTCACAAAGACCATCCATCATCCAGGGCCACCCCATACTGAGGAGTCTCCAAGGTGTTTTAAGTGTGTTTCAAGGTTGATCTTCTAAGGGTCATAACTCGGAGCTCATGAGGGCTATCAATGAAATTTTGAATGCTATAGGATAGTCATGCCAAGGCCTAAAATAATCTATATCATTTTTGAGAGATTACATTCTATTTACATTTGACACAATGATCTTGCTCAATGTCAAAACTTGCAGTGTGCCTCAGTTCATAGGTACACCACAGCCTAACTTTGAAACTATTGATCTTGGCATCAAATCATAAGTGCCATTAGCTCTAGATGGGCAAGTGAACCCTAGTGACACCTTTATTCTATCCATAGATACCATCCATCATTTGCAGCCACCTCGTACTGAGGAGTCCCCAAGGTGCTCTAAGTGCGTTTCAAGGTCAATCTTTCGAGGGTCGTAACTTAGAGCTTGTGAGGGCTATTGATGAAATGTCAAATTCTATAGGACAATGATGCCAAGGCCTAAAATAATCTATCTTATTTTTGATAAATCACATTCTATTTGGATTTGGCATAGTGATCTCACTCGATGCCAAAACTCATAGTGCGCCTCAGTTCATAGGTGCATCACAGTGTAACTTTGAAACCACTAATCTTGGCATCAAATCATCAACATCATTAGCTCCAGATGGTAGGTGAACCCTAGTGACACCCTTATTTTGGCCGTATAGACCATCCATCATTGGCGGCCACCCCATACTGAGGAGTCTCCAAGGTGCTCTAAGTGTGTTTTGAGGTTGATCTTTCGAGGGTTGTAACTCAGAGCTCATGAGAGCTATCAGTGAAACATCAAATTCTATAGGATTGTGATGACAAGGCCTAAAATAACCTATCTTATTTTTTAGAGATCACATTTCATTTGGGTTTGGCATAGCATTCTCGCTCGATGCCAAAACTTGTAGTGTGCCTTAGTTCATAGGTACACCACAGCATAACTTTGAAACCACTGATCTTGGCATTGAATCATCAGTGCCATTAGCTCTAGATGGGTGAGTGAACCCTAGTGACACACTTGTTCTAGCCGCAGAGAACCTCCATCATCTATCACCACCCCATATTGAGGAGTCTCTAAGGTGCTCCAAGTGCATATCGAGGTCAATTTTCTAAGGGTCATAACTTGGAGCTTGTACAGGCTATCAATAACCCCTTACCAAGTTTGGTGAACTCATCTAGTTAAGAATTTAAAGTTATAGAAAAAATTGCTCAAAATTACAAAAGTTGCAAATTTGCAACTTTTGCAACTTTTTCTTACAAAGTGAAAATGATTGCAAAGAGTTAGTTAGGGGTTTGAGCATGACCATAAAAGGTTGGAAACACTTATATAAGGTTTTAAATGATAGCATGCATCAATGAAGCTAGTTTACATAATGATAGAATGCATTACTCGATGGTTGGATTGAGGAAATGAAGTATAGTTCAAAAGTTATGAATGATTGTGTTTGGGTCTATACAAAGGACAACAAGAAGGTATGTTTTGGATGATTTGGTTCCTAAGTTTTGTTAAGTGGATCTTTATGGGTAATCTAATCAATGTCAGAAATATACAGATGTTATTCATATGGATATGGTATTGGGGAACCAAGTTAAACAATTTTGATCCAATCGAGTCTCTTAAGTTGGGATATTTTGAGGTTATGTTGAAATTGAAAAGTTGTAGTATGAGGATAGTAACAAAGTGAAGGGCTAGTTATCAAAGAGTATGAGTCTAGGAATGAGTTTGTGGTTGGGAATAAAATCCATGGTTGAGGAGTGGAGTCCTTAAGTGTGTTGAGATTAGATTTGAAGCCAAGAGTTAGTTTCAAGGTTGAAGGTTGAGTTTAAAATCAGATTTGGGGTTATGTGAACCTTGTGTAGGAGGTTAACAAGTGTGTTTATGTCATGATAGCACTTCAAATTAAACATTACATCCAAATTTGATAATAAATATTATTAAAATATTGTTCAAGAGTTATTGCATTTGAATTGAATATAACAAACATGATCAAAATTAATGATATTCCATAAACATGAAAAATACACATGATCCATGATAAATTGAAAAATACTAGATACTAAATTAATATGTATATCATTGTGCACATAAATGATAAAAATATACATCAAAATACATAGATACATATACAACATGTTGCTCATCATGCCATTGGAATGTGTATAATATCAATATTTCTATAAATAATGTGGCATATGCCATCTCAAAATGTCTCATGATGCATCCTATGACAACTATACTACCCTAGGCTGCTGTTGGATGATCAAAATGTAGCATTTTCACTGAACTAGGTGGATCAAATGCTTCCTACATAAACAAAAAAGGAAAACTCTAAGTTAGACTACTAAATTTATATGATTCTTTGTATCTAACATTGAATTACTCAAATTCATAATGATCTTTTTTTAATAAATATTTATACTATTAAACTTTCATCATAAATACCTCTCTTATCGACCTCCTACACTGGTCAGGAGTCCTCTCGTATGCCCTCGACAATGCTTGTATCTCACTGATTGTGGCCTGCGTATGTTCAAATATGTTGGTCAGATGAATCTACAACTTAAACTATAACATTACAATTCATAGCATGCTAAATTTATAACATATAATCAAAAATTCAAACTACAACTTACTAGTGTAGGCTCCTTCTCAAGATATAGTGGTTGTATCATCAAAGATACAAAACTCTCCTATCCAACCTTGTGTGCACTAGGATTTTCCTATGAGATACAAAATACTAGTTGTTGATATCACAAAAATTAGTTTTGAATTTATTTATGAAAATAAGGAAAATAAAAAATAAATGATACTTATACATACAATGGGGCTCTCAATGCAAATGGAAATGCCTAATTGTCTACAACACGAAATTTGCATGGGCTCATCACCAGTAGCCATGCTCTATACAATAAAGAATGTAATTAAATTTCATTAACACAAACATTTTACAAAAATGTATTGATATTTAATCAAATAGAAAGCATCTAATTACCTTTCCTTTATCAATGGGTCTTGGCTCATCCTCTACACTTTGTCCCCCAGGGACAAGTGGTACCTACAAGATAAAAGAAAGATTAGAAACTATATATGCTACAATATCAAATAGAAAAAACAATGAGAACACAAAATAATGTACCATAGATGTCTCAAGGCCAAATGAAATAGCCGAGAGCATGGCATCATCAGCCTATCTCAACTCCTCCTCAGTCATCAACTAAACATGAATGAAGATCACATACATGTATAAGTCAGTATGGCTTAAAAATTAAAATTACTCTATTATAAAGATTAACTTTAAATTGTATATGTCATAACAAAAAAATGTATACATGTCCCAAAACAGAAGGAGTCCATGCCTCTGCATGACCCTCCTCTCTTGAGTTAGGGTTTGTAGCCTCTATATGTGCATCTAGTGTATCCTCATCTAATACAAACTGATACTCAAGAAGATCACATATGGGACCCAAACAAATATTCTTGCACATAATTCAAGTATGAGGCACACAAACGTGTGATGAGCTAGCCAATGATGAACTCATGCCAACATCATCAACATGGGGAGGTAGGACTGACCTAGCCTAGGATATCAATAGGCTACTTAGTCTATGGATGGCTCTAATAGTCTGAGAGCTAGCCTTTGTGATAATATTAGGATGTTGCACTCAAGGAGGGGTGGAGACATTAGTAGGGGTGACAAAAGTGCTAGCTTTCTTCCACCAAGAAGAGGGTCTATCTTGAGGAGCTCCTCCTCCTACACCCATGTTGGGCTTCATGCTCGAATACTTCACCTTGAGGTTCAACACAAATACTGCATACAATTTTCTAAGGAAATAAAATGGAACCTCTAAATTGCTATGTGGAGGGATGGCAAAAACCATCCACCAACAATCCCAAAAGTTCACATGTATGGTGTCATTTGTGCACCATTTAATCGATAGTTTGGGCCTTTTGCGATCAACTGGTAAACCAATTTTTGGGTTTACAAAAAGGGCAACCAAATTATCTTTACTTATATTGAGGGCCACAACCTCATCATAGTCCAACCCATCATCAAAAATCTCATGCATTTGGTCATGCCAATGAAGAGTGGCATTTTGTTCCTTGGTAAGTGTTTCAATGTTATCCACTATAGTGTTTAACATGAATAACATAGGATCCAATGCAGGTATAGTATTATATGTTGTTTGCAAAGCCCTCAATTTGGTGAGATTTTTAAATATCAAATCCTTGATTCGAGGAGGGTTTTGAGGGGGTAAAGGATAATTTGGTGGACGATTTTGTGGGGGCACAAGATCATTTGGTGGGGGGTTACGAGGAATAGTATTCTTTGCCTTAGTATCATCATTTTGGTCATCCATACCTATTAATTTGCAAAACATAATTTATATTAAAAAACCTAAATTTTAACAATTTCTATCAAGAAAAACCTAAATTTTTACAATTCAACTAAAACTAACAAATTTATAATAAAATTTAATTAATTTATACTAAAATTGATTAAAAACATTAAAAAATACCTACTTATCATGTTTCTGATTACAAAATAGATATCTGAGCTTGAAAACGCTAAATCACTTTCAAAATAGCAACCCTTAGGTTGTGTTTTTTTTTAATATCAACATAGTTATCAGGTATCTAATTTGATATCAGATACCCAATATTATTAGATATCTAATTTTATATCAGATATTTGATAGTATCATGTATCCAATATCAAATTAGATACCTGATAAGGGTTGGGGGCCTACTTTCTAGCTTTAGTATTAGGATGGGCAAAAAAAAGTCAGAGTAGATTTTGAAACACTTTTAGACATTTTCAAACTCTATTTTTTTCACATCGCCACTTTTTGGTACACCGTGATCCTACACATACCGAATAGGTGTTTGGGTCTTTTAACATGGAGTACTTCTTTAATGGGGAAAAATGTACTAAATGCATTATATTGATTCCAAATAGGGTAAAATATTTTAAAAGGGAATTTTATATTAGAACAATCTATCTAATGGGTATAATCACCCCTAGGGATATTTCCTTTATTCAAGGGTTTTCCTTGAGAATATAAATCATTGTGTTATGGTGTTGCCTTGCTTTCTATTATGCATTTTTATCTTGATAGTTGCTGATCACTTTTAGAAGTTTTAATTTAATAGTTATAATTCACAATTGAGGAGAATTTACATCTGATAAATTTGGTTCATATTGTGAGGTGCATTTGATATTTATAAACAAAATTCAGCCCTTAGGACATCATAACTAAATGGTTAAGTAGAAATAAGGAATAGGACAATCCTTCATACAATAAGAAAAATGATGCTTAAAGGAAAGGTGATATATTTACACTAGGTAACTAGTAAATACAATAGTATATAGCATAAATAGAGTTCAGATTTGACATGTAGCATGTAAAACTACTTATGAGATTTGGTTTGGTCATACACCTATAGTTAGGCACTTTATAAATTTTGGAAGAAATTGCTACATTAGAATAGGTGACAAGAACTTCAAAAGTTTTATTGTAGAAGTGACGAAGGGATATTTCTTAGATATTCCACTAAGAGAAAATATTATAGATTTTATAATCTAAGCTCGAAGAATATAGTTGAGAGTAAAAATGTGAAGATTGATGAAGTATTTTATGTTTAAAAAAGAACATTTGATATGACTCAAATGAAGAAGATAGTAAGGCTCATAATAGTCAAAGTCAAAATCAAAATTAGAATACAAAGTAAGAGAAATTTATTAAGATTAAATCCGTTATCCATGTACAGATTGAGGAGCCATGGGAAGAACAAATCACACAAAGGTATTTATCTTTAAATAATTCAAGTGATCAACTTATTGTAAATATAAGTATTGATGCAATGACTAGAGAAACAATGAGAAATGAATTATGTTTAAATTTACATGTTGAACCTTACACACAAATGAAGCATGTAATGATAAATCATGGGTAAATGAAATGTATGAAGCTTTAGAACAGATTGAAATGAATAATGCATGGTAATTGGTTCCTACACCTAAAGAAAAAGTGTTATAGGGAATAAATGAGTATTCAAGAAGAAGATGAATAAACAAGGTGATGTTGTGTGAAACAAGGCACATTTAGTATGTAAAGGTTGTTCTTAATAGGAAGGTATTAACTTTTTTTAAAAAATTATCCTATTGCTAGAATAGAGGTGTAAATATTTTTTGGAATATGGAGATAACAAGAATTTAAAAATGTATTAGATGGGTGTCAAATCAATTCTTTTGAATGGATAATTAGGATAATAATTATATATTGAGAAACCTAGTGGATTTCATTGATAAATTAAAAATGTATGGTGTCAAAATTGAAAAAAAATACTATATAGATTGAAGCAAGCTCCAAGATCTTGGTATGAAAGGTTAGAGAGGTACTTGTTACATTTGGGCTTCAAGAAAGGTGGTGTAGATCTAGTAACTCATATTTGAGAATTAATCCTAGAGGTCTTTTGATTGTTGAGGTATTTTTTCATGATATTATTTTTGGTTGAAATGATGAAGTGATCAACAAAAATAGTGATGAGATGGAAGGCTAGGTTGATATGTCTATGATAGAACAAATAAAATATTTTCTTGGTATATTTAATGAGGATGGTATATTAATATGTCAAAAAAAGTGTCTTAAGGATTTTTTGGTAAAGTTTTGAATTGGGAAATGTAAACCAGTTGTAACTCTTATGATGAATTAATGTAAGTTAAGTTCTACTAGTTATTCATTGAATACTTTTAGACAAGGTACAAATATATGATTATAGGACTATGATATATACAATGCATAGTAGACATAATATATTTAAAAATGAAGTTGGAATTATGATTAGATTTCAAGAAGAACCTAAGGAACCTCATTTAATAGTTGTAAAAAGAATCTTTACATACTTGAAAATAACCATATAATATGGTTTATGGTATGATAGATCCAATTATTGTACCTTATATGTTTACTAATGTAAATTGGATAGGAAACATTGAGGAAAAGAAAAGAAAAAGTGGAGGAGATTTCTTCCTAGGTTGGAGATTGGCTTCATCAATAGGTAAGAAGAAAGAATGTATATCTCACTCTATTTTAGAAGAAGAGTATTTTTTTGTTTCCAATATGTAATTAGACCTAATTTATTCAGATGAATTGATGCTCAAGTACATTGTCATATCCTCCAATGATCCTAAAATTATGCACTATGATAATACAAGAACTATAATCATGTCAAAGAATCCTATTTTAGATTCAATGACTGAGCACATATTTATAAAATATAATTTTCTAAGAGACAAATCAACAAAGAAGGAAGGAAGACTTAAAAAGTAAACACAAAGGAAAAAATTATAGAAATTGTCATTTATCCTTTACCTAAGGAAGCCTTTTATTATCTTAGCCCATTGTGCTTGGGGTGATAGATCTTCCTTGTGAAGATTAATTGATGAAAGTGTGCATTAGTTTAATATAGATTAGAGAACATTCATACACCTCAACATGATTCTTTCTACAAATTCTAAGAGGGAGAGGTCAGATTAAGAAGATTTAAGTCTAAGAGCTCTTTCAATTATATACAAAAAAAAATTATTAGTGTTTGTTCTAGCACTTGATTACCCTTTTCAAGTTGCACATGTTCTTTATCCTATTAGAAAGTAAAGTGCGCTAAGATAATTGAGAGGGGGGGTGAATTAGTTATGTGCTCAAAACATATTTTTATAACTTTATCAAATCTGAAACATGTAATCAACCATAGAAAAATAACCAAATTCATAATAACACTAGATATATTAACTTGGGAAACTATTTATCATATGGGAAACTCTAGTGTGAATGATTTCCTACAAGATCATGTACTAATATAAATGTTACTTTTGAAAGGATGGACTTTGTAATGGGCTAATGAAACAAAAGTATAACCATTTAACTTCAATGACATAGAACTAGTATTATTATTTGGAATTTTAAAATGAAGTAAAGTAAAGAAATGTGTAAAAATGAATGAAGTTCAGGATTATTATTTTTGACAATTATTTGGAATAATAAATTATATATTTTCCTAATTTTTAAGGATGGTTTTTTAGTTGCTAAAACATGTTAAAAATAAAGGGTCTAGTTCCCACTACAAAACTATAAGGAAATAAACCTTTTTCCCTTTGATATTAGATTATGTTATAAATGATGTATATAGCTAGATCAATTAAAAAAAAATTAAAATGGCTTTTGACTTATAATTTATCTTTTATAACAATTCAAATTTGAATTCACCTAAAATTAGTAGTTTTCATCTCCCACCACATTCTTCAAAACAAATCTACTCTAACCAAAAGAAAAAAAAAATATATATATATATATATATATATATTTTGGAAGAGGACTATCTCCTCTAGAATGTCATGTGGTTTTAAATTTTTTTATAAGGTTTATTATTTTTCCTTTCTTAAAATCAACATCTCCATGACTGCTAAAATACATACATGTAATATTTTTTAATCTAAAATATACTTTATCTAAGTAAAATACTATAAAATCTATATGAAAATATTCCCAACTCTGAGCTCTATAAAATGGTTTTTATATGTTATTACAAGATTATAATTAAAAAGAGTAAGATTTATTGAAACTTCAATATTTTGAAAGAGTTTTTTTTCTTTAGTAATTGGTCACAAACTAGTATAAAACATGCATTTACTAGGCATTTCCAATTGGAAAAGTGTGAGACCTTATATAACTTAGCTAGAATAAATTTATCTAGATGATATGTTTGAACAAAATTGATTTTTAGATCTAGAAATACTCAAATTCGATCATTCTAATAAGTAAGCCTAAAAGGTAACACAATTATTTAATTTTACCTTGTTGTTAACATTTTATATAGAGACAAAGAAAATCAATCACAATAAGGTGATATAATATTGCATTGAGGAGATTTGATATCAATATTGTAAGTGCATACCAATCGATCATGTACTAATTATTCTAACAAGTATTTGAGGGTTCAAACCTATTAATAGAGTAGCTTTAACAAGATTTTGTAAATCTCCTAACAAAGTACTCACTTAGTTGTAATTTAAAAATCCTTTAACTGAGATAGAACCTAGTAGTTCTTTTAGCCTTTAATAGGGAAGACTCCTCAAAGTGTAGATCATCATAAGTGATCAAAATATTGTAACCTAACAGGCACAACTTTATTGTTGTAGTAGAAAATATTTTGTGTGTGTCATCCCCACCATAGTTTCACCTTCAACTTAGAGGGTTTCTACATAACCAAATTTTATGAGTTTACATTCATGTAAATAGATGTTAGATCTGATATTATGTTGATGTCAATGATTACATTGATATAAGGTTAATGTCCAAATGAATTTTTATGTGAAGAAATCAAATATGTTTCATGTTTGAAGGAGAAGTTAAATATAGATCTGGATTCTCTACCCCCAAGTATCTCACTTTCCCTATTAGATTTCCAAAAGTATTGTCAGATGCTTTGAAAAGAGGTATGTGTGCAATTTATCATTCCTAGTGGACTTCAAAGGAATTGTAAACGAAAGTGTGTTGTTGTTCACTTAGTTAAAGCTTATTGGATTTGTATATTCAAATGGTGGTTTAACCCTCATCCTGGGAAGTATTCTTGTATAGTGAGCATTTTTCTCTCATCCACTTCTAATATGGTTATGGACTCCTAATAGGGTAAGATGCTTTGACAAGGAATTTTTATATTGCTACAAGATCTAGTGGCTATTAGTCCCATTGGGATTTCCCCCTCTAACTAAGGGTTTTCCTTGAGAACAAAAATCATTGTGTTATGGTGTTTTCTTTCTTATTATTATGTATTTCTACCTTAATAATTAATGATCACTTTTATAAGTTTAAATGTCATAGTTATTATTCAAAATTGATTCACCCCCTTTTCTAGTTGTGAGGTGTGGACTTTTATTATCAACATTTCCATCAACACATTATCCTTACTAATTATTGTACAACTTTATCATCTCAAAATGTTTATCATATGTATCAACCATAACTAACATGTTCTTCACTAGTCAATCTAAAAACAAAAAGTAAGGTACATTCTACATTGACTTAAAATAATGCAAAAAACTTTCTCCTAGGATTTTCTATTATTATATGCCTCTTTTATTAGGTTGGATCATCATCCCAATCACAAAAATATATTTGATCATTGATCTATTAAGATCATTAATTAATCCAATTTTTATTATCACTATTTTTTCATATTTATTGCTAAACCAATATCTAGTCAAACATAACTCTTTCACTATTCATCATTTCTTGGTGCACAACTAGGATATGATCAAGTGAATTTTTATCATGTTCCTCCTAGGATCACACTATCATAGTCATATGTATTGGGCTACACCAAAGAATTCTCCAAGGCCTTCTAGTTTTATTTTATTTTATTGTTCTTAGTCATTTTTGTCTTTATACCTTCAGTAACAATTGATAAAGCTATGAGACATTGCAAGATATGTAAAGTTTTCATCAATAACAACACACAAGATATAACTACTGTCTTTTTTCACCATAAATAATAAAAGATCTTTTTCAACATTGGTGACCCCCTTTCAATCTTAAGCTATGAGTATATTTTATAACACAAATGATATGAAATTATTCATATTTTTATAGCCTTTGAAAAGGCCTTTAATGAACCATGCTTTTGCAAGTCATTATACCCTAATTGATAACTTAAGTGAAGAATAAATATGTTTGATATCCTCTAAAGGAGGATAATTAATAACAAATTTGAAATGTAAGCGTTCAATGCCTCTTACTAAAGTTAAATGTATGTACAAAACTATAGTTTTAAAGATCACCAAAGTTGGTGATTAAAATAAGTTGTTTTGACAATTATAGATCTATTTGAGTATTAGGGGTTATCTTGAGACAATAAATAAAAATGACTGATTATTCATGTATCTATGTGGATTTATGAAGGATGTATTTTTTTGATGGAAGTAAGATATAGACTAGTTCTTAAAATAGTGAGAATACATTAGGATTTCTCGAAACTCTTTCACCATGACATTAATGAGAAATTATATTAGTTTTTAATTTAATATTGTACAAATTATTTTTGGTAGTTGATAGTGATATTTTTGTATATTGATTGGTTCTTGTATTCAAGAACTTATCATCATATTACAAGTTTTTATTCATTGAATCTTGTATTCGTGTTTAAGATCTATTATAATATAGATGAAAAATGTTATATTAATTGAATCTCATAAGTAACAACCTTTTATCAAATTGCATTCATGTTCATGATAAGGAATCTTGTAGCTTCATGTTGATACTAATAACAAGTTGTTAACCTTATTGTAAAGAGAATAGATAAGAGGATTATTTTGAAATTGAAACACTGTGTGTTTTCTATATTGTATTCATTTTTTTGTAAGTGAAATGTTGTATGTAAAGGTAGTAAGGCTTTTGATGACTGCATAAGGTAACTAATGAGATTATCTGATTAGTGAGATTTACCGAAATTTATTGTTAAAAGTACGAACTATCACCCATTATTGGCTTCTTATTTCAAAATGTTGTCAAAACTTCTTTTTTTTTATTATCAATAACTAAACACTTTTATATAATGGACAGAAAAAGACCTTCCACTTAACAAGTGTAGTGGATGGTGTCGTTTAATGTTGAGGTGGACTGCACAATGAAGGTGGAGAATTTGAAAGTACAAGCACAATTAGGTTGGGGTCCCATGATTTTTACTTTTTATTTCCTCTTAAAAGTTTCACCTCCTAATTTTAAGGACTCTGTAATTATTCAAAATATTTTTAAAAAGAAAGAACTTTATTTTCTTTCTAAATTTTTAGTTTTGGTGGAAATAAATTTTACAAATATTTGACATGTGCTGAATATTTCTGCTGAGGTGGTGTAGCTAAAACCAGTCCCACCCCATTTTCATCCTCTCAATTTTAGAGACCTAGAAATGAGGGGCTCCTGTTTTCAAAAAAAAGATTGTAAATGATTATGCAGGCCCTAAAAAAAAGTCTCATAGGACCTCTTGCACCTAAAAAATAAAGCTGTGGTCCTCCCATAGAACCCTGCCTTAGAGTAACATTTAAATAAAAATGGTACAAACCCAATTGTCACGTACCAATTGTCAACAACTATAGTTGGAGATGCTGCTGTTTAGCTCCATCGATCCCTCCGCATGCAAATCCTGCTAACCCGACTGCTGCACAGATCTTATCTTCTCTGAATTCCACAGTCCATTTCTGCAAACGCTCGACCAGAATATTGGGTGACTCTATGACGTTAAGAGTGATTCGTTCCCGGATCATTTTGCATATCTTATACAAAACATATGCTTCTCCTACAGCAGACCACTATGTATTGATTGGTTCAGGCTTTGGAGCTCCGAGCAGCTTGCACGTTTCAAGTTCGTCCTTTGCCTCGTTAGCGACCTTTTCAACCGCGTTGGCAACTGTGGAGGACTCTCTAGAATTGAAGCGCACACGATTCAAATTAAGTTTTCTCACCTCAAAATCTCCCTAAGTTGGATATGCCGTTAAGATATCCAGAGAGACTCCTACGTTGTCGAGGCAGTCGAGAAAATCCATCAGCTTCTCTGCTTCCTTCAAAGCTATACAGACATCAAAAAATAACCCAAACACATCACGATGTTAGCAACGAACCTAGCTACCGCGGTCACAAGAAACATCACTACTGTAAGCACTACAAGAAATATAGATACTGGCAATTCTATGCAGATCAGTAAAATCAATAAGATACTGGCAAGGGCCAAAGGATTCCTGCTATCCAGACTATCACGGCTGAATCAACTGCTATCGATCACCCAGATTGTCAAAAGCAAGAAAGTGTAAAATGATTCTAACAAAACAATATCTGTAAAAGAAACCAAATCCCACTCGGGCTCTTCATTATTACCTTTTGCTTGACTGAAGGGCCGTTATGGTCGTCCAAATTCCATATGAAGTGGCTACATTGGGCATTAAATACGCTAAAAATACAAAGAGGACGAGCCTGGTAAGAACTCCGTCACATCATCAATCTCCATAAAAGTGGAAAAATCTAAAAAGTCAAAGTTAATATACCCATTGACTGGTCAATGTTAATAATTACATTTAAATTTAAAAGAAAAATATAAGAATAACAAAAAAACATAAAGTAATATGTTCTAATTTTATGAATAACATTATTTAACAAATTCAACAATTGACTAATCTAGTTGATGTAGGAACCTGTAGTGGTGTAAGGGCAATCCTGTATCACCCAAAAATATGCTTATTATTAGTTTTTGTTTAATGTGTTTTCATTTCTCGATACCCATTTGAGTCAAATAAAGGTTCTAACTCTCGTAGTTCCACTGTGGGTTTTCTAGATTAGAGTTTTTGAGAACCTTAGGATGCATGCCAATGCAGAAAATAGGTTATTTTGTAATTAAGCCATAATTATAATGAGTTAGAGGGTGTAAGTTGGAGGGATGATTATAATTGTAATTTAAAGCACTTTAGAAAAAAAACAGGTCAAAAGGCTTTACGGTTTGAAATTTATTGTAGTTTTAAGTTGCCTAGAGACCTCCTAAGTGCACTTCAAAGTCAGATTTGAGGCACTAAACAGCCTTGAATGGACCCAAAAAATGGGCAATGAGCAAAGCTTGTCAATAGGCCTATAGAGCACTCAAGGAGCTTTTTGGAGAGGTAAATGGTTTGTCAATCAGAGTCCCGGATCAAAAGTTATGTCTCCCAGAAGTTGGACTACCATTTCTGAATTTTTTCTAATTTTACACCAACTTCTAACATAATTTCTAGAACCTTTTATTTTGGCAGTGGATGCCAAATGGCATATTCTAAAATGTATTCCCAACCCTAAACCTAATTGGGGTTTATTTAAGAACATTTCTAGCATTGTAAAGGTAGTTTTTGGTGGAGTTTGGGAAAGGGTACTGTGAGGAGGATTTTCTCCAGAATTAGACTATTTTAAGCCTGAAAGGCATGTCTTTGAGTCTATTTTATTGTATTGAGTTGATAATAATATTTCCCTTTTCTTGTTATGTTCATTTTGGTTGTGGTTTGTGCCCTCGTCAAGTGGTATCAGAGAAGGTTTTCCTGAGTGTCTAGACAGAGCACTGAATGTGAGAGAATTTGCACCAGGACTATGCAGTTGTGGGTTTTGATACAAGATGGTGTCTCCACAAAGGGAGCATGGTGGAAGGGCCAGAGTTGTTACTCCTAAAGTTAGAGCCCTCAAGAGACAAGTCCAGGCATTGCAAGAGGAGATATGCAGAGGGATGAATGTTGTCATAGGCGACAAAAGTCAGAAAGAAAATGAAGAAGAAAAAAATATTAGGGAGGAAGGGGAAGGAGATAGAGAAGTCCTAAACTAGGTAGAGGAAAAACTTTTTAGAGCCATTTCCAAGCTTGGAAAAAGACCTAAAATTGACATTGGCATTTTTTTGAAAAATTAAACTCGAATGAGTTGATCGACTAAATCAATGAGCTAGAGGAATATTTTGAGTATGAGGATATTAGGGACCCTAATAGGGTTAAGTTTGCAAAGGCCAAAATGAAAGGCCATGCCAAAATCTAGTGGCAAAAAATTCAGTTGGAAAGAAATAAAAGAGGAAAAGAGAAAATCACAAGATGGGATCGCATGGTGGACAAACTAAAGAAGCAATTCATTCCTATTGATTATGAGCTTGATTTGTTCAAGAAGATGCAAGGGTTGAAGCAAGTGAGAAAATCTATCTAGGAATACACAGAGGAATTTTACTAAGTCCTTATTGAGGTGGCATATGTAGAAGCAAACAAGGAGAAGGTTGCCCATTACCTTAGTGGGTTAAGACCTAGCATTCAGGAGGAGTTAAGTCTGGTTAGAATGACTAGCATTGAAGAGGCATACCAATTTTCCTTTTGAGTTGAGGAGAAGCTAAACCAAAAGTTTGATGAAAGGAAAAGAGGGCGCAGTCAAGGAGGAAGGGGCAGTGGTGGGTCATTTGGAGGCCGAAATGAGAACCAGAAGAAAAATGAAGATGTGGGTACTACCCAAAACTAGAGGAATGAGGTTTTCAACCACTCTTGTGATCAAAACTTTGGAGATCAGAGAGAAAGAGGTAGAGGATGTGGACAAGGTTCAGGAAGAAGAGGCTTTTGTGGTACCTATTTTCATTGCAATGAAGAAGGTTATTGTTCTTTTGAATTCCCTCAATGCCAAGGAAGGACATATAGGAGAGTTGATGGTCGAGCAAGGGTTGCTCATGTAGATGATGATGCACAATCATCGCATTCAGAGGATGCAAAAAGAGGTGAGGTTCTAGATAATGAAAGGGTCTTACTGAGCGGTGAGACCGAACCAAGACAAAGGAGGAGTTTGTTTCATACCAGGTGCAAGTGTGAGGGAGAATGTTGTGATGTGATTGTTGATGGTGGAAGCATTAAAAACTTGGTGTCAGAGGAGATGGTCTCAAAGCTAAAGCTTAAAAGGGAGAAACACCCCTAGCCCTATCGAATCACTTGGGTGCAGGATGATCATAAGGTCCTGGTTAATGAGTAATGTTTGGTAAAGTTCAAGATTGGGAGTTAGCATGACAAGGTTCTCTATGACATCATTGCAGTGGATGTCTACCATTTATTATTGGGAAGGCCATGTCAATTTGAAAGGCATGTTATACATTATGGTCATGCAAATACATACTCTCTGACAAAGGATGGAGTTCACCACAAATTGAAGCCTTTGATAAAGGAGTGTGAAGAGGTATGCAGTAGTGTTAGGATATGTCTTGTTGATGGAAGAAATTTTTTGGATGGCATGAAACATCAGCATATATGTTATGCTTTGATTCCTAAAAAAGATAAGGTAGTTGTGAAATTCTACTTGAAGTTTCAAGTCTATTAAGTGAGTATGGGGATGTCATCTCTGATAATTTTCAAGAAGGCTTGCCACTGGTCAGTAAGGCAAATCAGTCATCAAATAGATTTAGTCCCTGGAGCTAGTTTTCCTAACCAAGCTACTCATAGGATGACTCCTACTGAGACTGACGAGCTAAATAGACAAGTTCAAGAGTTATTGAGGAAAGGTTTAATTCAAGAGAGCCTAAGTCCATGTGTAGTACCTGCACTATTGGCATCAAAGAAGGATGGAGAGTGGAGAATGTGTACAGACTCTTGGGCTATAAATAGAATAACCATCAACTACCAATTTCCTTTGCCAAGAATGGATGATCTTATAGACTGTTTGAGTGGAGCTCAGTACTTCAAAAAGATAGATCTCAAGAGTGGCTATCACTAGATATGGATACAAGAGGGAGATGAGTAGAGGACTGCATTCAAGACCAAGGAGGGTCTATATGAGTGGTTAGTCATGCCCTTTGGATTGACCAATGCACCAAGCACTTTCATGCAGCTTATGAATGAGGTACTAAAGAAATTTTTGATAAAATTTATTATTATCTATCTAGATGATATTTTGATTTTTAGTAAATCATTGGATGAACATTTATTGCACATTTTTAGTATCCTTGAAAGGTTGAGGGAAGAGAAACTATTGAATAATTTGAAGAAGTGTAGCTTGGTCAAAAGAGAGTTAGTCTATTTGGGGTTTGTTGTATCAGCCAAAGATCTCAAAATGGACCCAGAGAAAGTGAAGGTTGTCTTGGAATGGCCTACTCTAAGGTTTGATTTTGAGGTGAGTTCATTTCATGGTCTGGCTAGTTTTATAGGAAGTTCATTAGAAATTTCAGTAACATATGTGCACCCCTAACTAAAACAATGAGGGGGGATAGAAAAGATTTCAAATGAACTACAAGAGTTGCAAGGAGTTTTGAATTGCTAAAGAAGAAGGTGACAAAGCAACCTATGTTGGCACTTCCTATTTTCAACAAGGTATTCTAGGTAAATTGTGATGCTAATGGTAGTTCTATTGGGGCTGTGTTGAGCCAAGAAGATAAACCTATTGCCTATTTTAGTGAAAAATTGAATGATGCAAAGAAGAAGTACTATGTTTATGATCAGGAGTTCTATGCAATAGTTTAGGCCTTAAAGAAATCGAGGCATTATTTGTTGCCAAAATAATTTGTCTTGTATACTAATCACCAGGAATTGTAGTACCTCAATAGCCAAGGTAGATTGAATCAGAGACATTTGAAATGGGTAGAGTTCATGCAAATCTATACATTTGTATTGAAACATAGAAGTGGAAGGCCTAATAAGGTTGTAGATGCATTAAGTAGGAGACAGTTGTTGTTGATAGTAATGTAGGTTGAAGTGGTTGGGTTTGATGAACTTAAGAATTTGTACCCTGAGGATCCTGACTTTGCAGAGGCATGGAAGGCTTGTACAGAACGTATTACAATAGATAGGACTAGGTGGCTAGATTACTTGATTTAGGATGGTATGTTGTTCAAGGGCAGCCAATTGTGTATACCAAGGAGTTCTATGAGGGAGAACATGATCAAGAAGAAAAATAGTGGAGGGATGGCAGGACTCTTTGGTCAAGATAAGATCATTTCCATTATTAGAGAACATTATTTTTGGCCTCAATTGTCACAGGATGTGAAGAAGTTTGTGTAGAGTTGTCAAGTATGTCAAACAGCCAAAGGATTTAGTCACAATACTGGACTCTATCAGCCATTGCATGTTCCATCAAAGCCTTGGGAGTACATAAGTATGGATTTTTTTATTGGATTCCCAAGGACACAAAGGGGTAATGACATAGTATTTATGGTGGTTGATAGGTTTTCCAAGATGGCACATTTCATTTCATGCCACAAGACTCGTGATGCAATACATATTGTAAATTTTTTTTTTAGAGAGGTGGTGAGGCTAAATGGTCCACCAAAATGTATTATTTCTAACAAAGATACTAAATTTGTTGGGTATTTTTGGAGGACTTTGTGGAAGAAGTTGAAGATAGAATTGAAGTTCAATTCTACATATCATTCATAGACTAATGGACAAATACAAGTAGTGAATAGAAGTTTGGGCGATTTGCTAAGGTGTTTAGTAGGAGATAAGCACAAGGGATGGGCTATAATCCTACCACAAGCAGAATTTGCTTACAATAATTCTATAAATAGGACTATTGGCAGATCACCTTTCCAAATTGTGTATGGGAGTATTCCAAGAATTGCACCACAGTTGAGGAAGGTGGAGCAAGGGGAGAGGACAAGTGTTGAGGTAGAAGAATTTGTTGAACATGTCAAGAACCTACATGAGGAGGTACATGCACATATTGCGAAGATGAATGAACAGTATAAGGCTTGGGCAGATCAAAAGAGGAGACATAAGGAGTTCTAAGTTGGAGATTTGGTTATGCTATACTTGAGGAAGGAACAATTTCCAATGGATACCTAGAACAAGCTAAAGATGAAAAAATTTGGCCCTTGCAAAATTTTGAAGAAACATGATTCAGGAAATGCATATGAGGTGTAATTGCCAAATTGGATTCACATTTCTCCTATTTTTATTGTTGCGGACTTAACAAAATATCATGATGATGGTACATATGAGGATTTGATGTTGGAGCCATGTCCAATTCCTACTTCTAAGAAGGAAGAGATAGGAAAAAAATTGGATAGTCATGTAGGCCAAAGTACTAGAAATAGGCAATATGAAGAATACCTGGTGAAGTGGAAAGGATGACTGGTAGAAGATTCAACTTAGATAGCCACAACGGAGGTTGCCCATTTCTATTTTCCTCTATTAGTTATAAAGTAACAGGGCCATTTTTCAATCTACCCTGGGTATTTGATGTAGGAGCATCCAGTGGTGTAAGGGAAATCCTGTATCACCCAAAAATATGCTTAGTGTTAGTTTCTATTTAATGTATTTTCATTTCTGGCTACCCATTTGGGTCAAATAAAGGTTCCAACTCTCATAGCTCCACTGTTGGTTTTCTAGGTTAGAGTTTTTTAGCACCTTGGAATGCATGCCAATGTAGAAAATAGGTTGTTTTTTAATTGAGCCATAACTATGATGAGTTAGAGGGTGTGAGTTAGAGGGATGATTATAATTGTAATTTAAAGCACTCTAGAAAAAGAATCAAGTAAAAATGCTTTACAGTTTGAAAGTTATTATAGTTTTAAGTTGCCTGGAAACCTCCTAAGAGCACTTCAAAGTCAAATTTGAGGTTCTAAACAACCTTGTATGGGACAAAACAATGGGGGATAAGAAAATTTTGTCCATAGCCCTATAGAGTGCTCGAGGAGCTTTCCAAAAAGGTAAATGGTTCACCAATCGAAGTCCCAGATCAAAAGTTATGCCTCTCAAAAGTTGGACTACCATTTCTAGATTCTTCTAATTTTACACCAACTTCTAATGTGAATTCTAGAACCTTTTTTTTTGGTAGTGGATGCCAAATGGCATATTCTAAAATGTATTCCTAACCCTAAACCTAATTGGGGTTCATTTAAGAACATTTCTTGCATTACAAAGGCAGTTTTTGGTGGAGTTTGGGAGAGGGTACTATGAGGAGGATTTTCTTCATAATCAAACCATCATAAGCCCGAAGGGCATGTATTTGAGTCTATTTTTATTGTACTGAATGTAATAACATATCACTTCTAATAATAATATTTCCCTTTTCCTGCTGCATTCATTTTGGTTGTGGTTTGTGCCCTCATCACTAGTATATCTTAAAAATAAAACTATTAGTTAGTTATAGGATTACAAGGATTGTTTTGAATATGATGGACTAGCTGATAGGAGCTCCAAAACCTTCTCAAGAACATAAAAGGTTAGAATATTGTAGGAGTTCTTTACCACCCTACAATGAAGCTATTGAGCTTCCCTAGAATCTTTCTTTATGTGAAAAATACCCAGCCTAACAATGAGGAAGTCTAAACAAGTAAAACTAAAAGGAGTAATGGAATTGTATTACTTAATGCATCCAAGTCCAAATTTTCAAATATAACATCATTGGAGACATATCCATTTGATTATATTTTATACAAATGAAAAACCTAAAATAGATAACCTTAAGGTATATCCACAAGGAAAATATTGATTACGCTACCATGAGTACCATAATAGAGATATCTTCACTATTTTTAATAAGGACATTATTCACAACCATAGCCTAGCAAGGATAATAATTAAAGTAAAGAAATATTTCATATTATTATATCTTGCCAATCATTCAAGTAAAGTAGAGCCCTTAGCCATCATACAATATACTACTACTTTGGTAACAACTTATTCACAAGAATCTAAATAAATAAATAAAAACACATTATTAGTTTATAAATGAAGATGCAAACTTACATTCAAAGCATACACCAAAATGTTGTCAAAAAATTTCCCCATTTCATGCCCACCCTAGATAGTCACTTCCCAAAGGTATCGATTAAATCTTACTAGCAATAATTAGTTTTCAAGCCCTAAACATTTTCAAAGATCAATTTATACTAACTCTAAGCTACCCACTTCCCAAACCAGAATACTTAACAAGCTCATTAAAATAACCATCTAATAAAGTTAGAGCACCCAACCATTTTCTTATGGGATCTATCTTATAACTTCTTAACCAAAGAAACCCTTAACTGCATTAGTTAATGTTATTTCTAATTTCATACTTTTAAGGTACAAGTCATTTTGAATCTCAACATTTGTCTATGCACTCCATAAAATCTATATCTCAAAATAGATTGAGGAAGTAGTTTGGAATATTAAATAAAATTCTAATAATACTAAAAATATGCAAACAACATCCTAGCTCAAGAGATAAATCTATATATGAATACTCATTATAAATAATGAGGATGAATACAATTTAATAAGTTGCATATATTTTGCAAGTAGTTATTTCTTAACTTTCTATTAGTGTTAAAATAAAACTAGTGGATCACCCACAAAGTAAAAATAACTAATTTTACTAACCATAAAATTAGAAATTAAAATCATAATTAGACCACCATTCTATAAGGTCAACTTTCAAAATAGCAGTCACATTAATTTTCAAAGTACTGTATTTTTTATCTCTTATCTATTTATATAACATAGCATCAATTTAATCATTAGATTAAAATAAACAACATTTCCATCATTTAAATAAAAGAAATAAGTTCATGTTAATCTTTTTTCCATTTTATGAAACTATCCTCACCATCAAGTTCCTTTTGATTTCTACGAATATGTCAATTTCACATACTTCACTAAATTCTTACACCCCTGTAGAACTATTCTATCCTCGACATAAAATTCACAATATGATATAAAAGGAAATAAAAAATGGGAATATAAGATGGGTTTTTTTAAATGACCCAATTAGCGGCGAGGTAGAATAGTCCTATGCCAAAAGGTTTCCACTGTTAACAATTGCTAGAAAATGAATTTATAGAAAGAAAAAAAAATGAAATTCCACATATCATGAATGGAGTTTTGAGGGAAGGGTAGGTAGTCAACATGAATCTCTTTTGGAAGGAATAGATATTAATAATTCTTATCTTAAGAAACCAATATGATAAAATCAAAATTAGATGAATGGATAAACACAATATGTTCTGTACTCATTCATATTCAATTTAGAAGAGAACTAATTTTTTTCATATAGCATTGATAGATATTGGAAAATAAAATATTTAAATCAAAATTTGAAAGAGACACCTTATAGATCAATGCTCTTTAATCTCACAAGCTTTTTTGTTGCTTCCCCAATTCTTCTATGTATGTTCTCAATGATTTCTTTTTTTTCTTACAACATTTTTTTCCAAAACATTCCTTTCTCAAGCATGCCATAAATCCCCACAATTTCCTAAATAAATTTTGTTAATTTTAGTTGAAGAAGTAAATTTTCTCATTATTCATAATTTCTAATTTTACCAAAACATCTCTATGCAATAACACAAAATCAAAATAGAATGTGGAAAAAATGGGTTGTGAGAAGCCTAGAAGAATTGGCTAACAATATCTAAGAAAGCAATACTTCTAACTACTGCTCCTTGTGACTACTTCCATTATTAATGTTCACATTCTACTCCTCTAAATATCCAATCCATTGCAAGAAGAGAGCATGGATATCAATGACATATCTAGGAAGCCCTTTAGCCCCTCTTTTGTATGCCTTATACACATCCAAGCAAATGTAGATCACAAGGATAATTACAACTACAAACAAAAGAACCTCATCACTTACATTGTATATCATTTTTTCTCTTGACCACCCTTAAACATCACATAATAAGGAAAGTCTTAAGCCACACAACACTTATGTATCACACACAAGACTTAGCATCACTTTAAGACTGAAGATCTAAAATAAAAGCTATTATGCTATACTCAGAATCAAAGAAATAAAAAAATAAAGCATCAACCAAAGATTGAAATAAAACTTTATTTTATTGATTGTAAATTAAGTTATGAAATTAAAGAGTACATTATAAAGGAAAACTAAAAACCTCTACCTTGAATGCCCATAAAGAAAGATAGAGATAACTACAATAAAAAATTATTTAAAAAAAAAAACATGCAAAGAGATTGCATGAAAATTTAGAGTTTTGTATATTATGCAAATCCTCTTCAAATCTATTCTATTCAAGGAATGACAGAAGCTAACTTGAAGGTAGGAGCCCTAGATCAGACATGGTTGTGGCATTTGAGGTATGGACACCTTCATTTTGATGACTTGGATTTATTGCAGAAGAAGAATAAATTTATGCTTACTAGGAGCATCTAAGATTTGTTTAGATCGATGACGAGATGAAGCTTTTCAATAAATGAGTGAAATATAGGTATAGAAAGGAGATTGTAGTTTGGGTATGTAATTTTTTTTTTTTTGATTAAATTATTCTAGAGAATGTTTATGAATAAGGTTTTAGGTTGAGAAAAAGTAGAAAATTAATGATGCAATAATAAAATTGTTTATCTCTATTGTAAAATAGAGCATTCTTTGTTCAAAATAGAGTGTTGTCAATGGTGTTTATTTTAATTTTTGAGTATCATGATTGAATGATATACATATTGTGTTTAAAGGTGGTTGTTTCAATTTAATGGGGTATCAGACCAGGTTAGTTCTAAAGGGCTCTTGAAGTTTGTAGGTTGTTACAATGGAAAAGAGAAGGAAAAAAAGAAGAATCAATAATAAAAAAATTAAAGAATTTACTCTATTATTTCTGCTATAGCAGCATATAAAAAAAAAATTGGTTTTTTTTTTTAATGTTTTTACATTGGATAGTGAGTTTGAACTTTCACTTAAAGAGGAACTTGATGGATTTGTGCTTGAGCTTTCAATTGAGCTTGTGGGGAGAGGAGGGACTTGAACATCTTCATTACCCATGGTGAATGGTGTAGATTTCTTATCTTCTTTCTTCCATTGTCATAGTCCCCCTTCATCAAAAACCGCATCTCAACTAATTATCCACTACTTTGTGTTAGGTTCATAAAGTTTATATCCTTTGGTAGAATCAAAATATCCCACAAAGATACAAAGTTGAGATTTGGCATCCAACTTTGTCCTCTTTCGAACAAGAACGTGAACATACACAAGGCAACCAAATACATGAAAGTGAGCTACTAAGAGACAATGTCCACTCTAGGATTCCTTTGGAGTGATATTTGAAGCACTTTTGTTGGGCTTCGATTCAAAATATAAATTGTGGTTGGTATTGCAACTCCCCAAATGGAATTTGGAAGCTTATTAGATTTTAACATACTTCGTGCCATCACCATAATAGTATGGTTCTTTCTTTCTATAATACCATTTTTCTGAGAGGTAAAGGTTGTCTTAAGTTATCTTTGAATGTAATGCATGTCACAAAAATTGTCAAACTCTTTGGAGAAAATTTTTTCCACTCTATCTATTTTGAGTATTTTAATGGAATACCCAATTTGATTTTCTTCCATAGCTCTAAAATTTTTGAAGCGTCCAAGTGATTCAGATTTCTACTTAAGAAAATAAACTCATGTGTCGCATGAGAAATCATCAATAAAAGTCAAAAAATAGATATTCTTACCCATGAATGTTAGAGTAATTAGATATTTCCTAATTAACTCTAGTTTCTTAAGCTAAAGTTTAGGCATATAATAATTAATTCTTTTATTAATTATTATTATGCAACCTAGGTTAGACTTTTTAGTGTTCAATTTTTTTTATAAGGATGATCTCTCTTTTTAATTTATTAATTCATTTTTAATAATAAAAATTTCTCTTTTTTCTCATCAAAAATGTCTCATCTATGGATCTTTGAATTCTAGCCTCCATAGTTTTTGCTTCTCTCTTTCAGTGATAGGTGTTTGCATGAATGTGATTCTTGGGAGCTGTGGGGTTGATCTTTCATCAACTTCAACATAGTATCAGAGATCTATATCTTCATGCCCCTATTTTATTCTTGAGAGGTTTGGCATTGATTTTTAGATCTAAGCTTTCAACATTTTTTATTGGATGTGGGGGTCACTAATTTTTGAGTCACTTTGAGCAAAAATAGACATCACTGTTGAGCTCTAAGCACTCAAAAATCACCATTTCCATATAAAATATGTCTAGTTTGGACATTGTTAAAATTTAAGGCAAAAAATAATTTGTACCTAGGCTATTTTTTACCTAGGCACAAAAATCAAGGAAAAGGTGATTTTTTTATTAAAATTAAATTTAAAAGTTAAGTGTGGTTTTTAGAGAAGGGAGCACTTTTTTTTTAAATCACACCTTTTATTTGGACTGGACTTGTCAAAGGTACCATGTACTCTTTTTCGGTGTGTGTGCAACCAACTCACTCATCCAAGTGTTCTTCTCTCTAGTTGGTGGTTCTAGACTCTACGCATTTCCACATGCTACCACTTCTTAGCATAATTGGATTGTTTGTGATAAATTGCCACCATGGGCTCTAATTTCTATTGGAGCTTTCAATGGTTTGGTTGGTTATGGAGTGCTCTGGTTGGCTACTATTGGAAGAATTCCTCCTCTGCGGTATTGGGAAGTCTGCTACACCTCTTTTTTGGGTGCACACGATTTTCTTTTCCCTGCTGAAGAATTCATTTAATTAAATAATGCCAAAAATCAAAGTAATCAACCATTTATTTAATTTAATTAAATAAATTAAATCCAATTCAATCATGGAAAGTGATATAAATAATAATGATTAAATAAATAAATTGAATAATTCAAATAATTTAATTTGATCAAAGGAAATTATGATGTAAATATTGATTCAAGCTTGAGATAAATTATGAAGTCGGCGCACATAGTCAAGGTGATCATTTTTTAGTGCTTACAATACTCACCAAGGTGGGCTGACAGAGACTAGGACAAGATGCTTGCTAATGAGTAGCAAGGAAGAGAAGTGAGCTTGCTAAGGTGGAAAAGAGGGTTGCACACACCCAAACCCAAAATCCTTCAATACATCAAAATATTCAAAGAGCCCCCTTTTCCAAGTTTTGCCTTTAAAACAAAAATTGTACCCAAATCAAACAGAAAATCAGCACATCCAGATGATTTACAAATTTTTCAAAGCACATGCACTCCACTCTCCAAATTTAGAACCTTCATCGTACAAATTTAGTCTTCCCCTTTGAGAAATCGTAACCAACTCAAACTTTTCTCACTTCATAGATCCCTTCATTCTTTCAATTTCCCCACATATTCTCATCATTGTGCACTAGTAAAAGCTCCAAAAAGGAACAAAAATAGAGGAATCAGTACATGTTCTTGTTAGTATAAATAATTAATTATTATTACACTTTACTTAAGTTTACTTAGGTTAATACATTATTTTATTATTTATTAGATTGGACACCTAGGAGTATGTGTACTCATATGAGTTGCCTTGTTGACAACACATGAGTTAGCAACTCTATTTTAGCTCATGGTGTCTATAACACAGGAGTTTGCATAATCAAATGAGTTGTCATATAGACAACATAGTTGTTCACACTCTATTTAAGCACATGGTGTCTACAACATCTTTTTATGTGACACACCTATGTTAAGCTTATCCTCTCATCATTGCACTAACTTATGTGCTCAATGAAGGATAATTCACTCTTGGTGGACATGTGCTTAGTTGTGAGTCTTATCATTTTGTTAACTCCTAGTCATTCTAGAGGCCTTTATATTCAAGCACTCCTAGTGTGTATGTACATCAATTGAATTTCATATTGTTAGTCTGATCATACTTTATTGGTCCATATTGTGCTAGTACTTGAGCTTCCTGATCTTGGGTGATTTTACCATAAGGCAAATTATTACATAGTATCAAAGCTGAGGGAGCTTCTTTTCACATAGCCATTGGAGACCATTTTTGTTTCATCACTCAAAGGACCTCAATTAAAATGCAAAGTATCATAGTTATTAGGAGCATCTAGAGCCAAAGTGGACCTCACCATTGCATTAGGAGCATTGATTTAGTGAAACCTGACTATAAATTTGCCTACCCTAGGCCATAGTCAAATTTGAGGCAAAAAAAAATTTTGCAAACTGATAACTGAAGGCCCAATTTGCAAATTTGGTATGACCATTTTCAGATCTGTTCAATTTATTTTCGAATTTGTATTTTCTCTATAATTTTCTTTGCAAAATTTTTGGATTATTTTTTCAAAAAAATTGACCTATCAGGCTTGTAAAGGAGAATTTTTTTGTAGGAATTAGGTAGTCAAATCTTGGTCCCCACAAAGGAATATTTCTTAGAATTAGGCATATTCCTTAAGCACTAGCCACATTTTCAAAATTTTGGGCATCTCAAACAACCGAATCAAATTTTGATCACACATAACTGAAAACTGGGCATCAAATACAATCGCAACTTAAAAGTCGAAAGCAACCTTGGCAATTACAGGTTTTAAACACACATAAGTTTTAAAATTGGGTGCATGTGGGATTTAAAACTCCCACACCACCCATCAGATTCCTACCACTGTCGGCTCTTCTTTTTGGAACTGATCTCCATTTGCCATTGCAAACTCCCTGTCGACATCCTTTTTCCCCATGGCAATGCCTTCCTCTAGCTAGCAACCAGTGTTGGACCTCTAATGTTAACATCTTTAGCTCCAGTGACCTTCAACTCCTTTTGGCTCCTTCTATCGATGCCACCACATGGCCTTCTGAGCTCTAGCTATGCATTTGCTCCATAGTGACTTGGTACCACCTCAGCGCCCTCGGCCAAATTGGATATGCAAACACATCAACATTGACACCTTTGTAACCACCTCAGTTGCACTGACACATCAGTTCTAGCTCAACCTCTGCATAGATCCAACTTAGCATGCCATACCTACTATGTCAGCACGCCATACCTACCATGTTAGCAGTATGACAGTCTACGTCAACCCCGACTGTATAATTTTGTACAGAAACCTACCACATCATCTGGTAGGCCCTTTTTTGCTAATGTCATCCAATCATGGCATTAAATTTGACGATTGTTTGATCATCACCAACAAGCTAGATTACACTACCATGATGGCCATTTGGACGTCAAATTTAACATAGTGTTTTGCTGATTGGACCCCTCACCATATTAAGTTTTGATTTGACAATCTGACTTCGGGAGGTCATATCTCAATCATCCGAACTCTAGATCATGTGCAATTTTTATTTTTTTTGGCTAAAATTTCTTGACCTTTTTAGCACTACTATTATTTCCTAGTTTTGGTGCATGGATTTGTCATAAATTTTAGTTTTTGGTGACTATACCTATCCAATCCTATATTTTTGAACTTCAAACGCACCATACGGGCTCATCTAGACAAATTTTTAGTTTCCGTTTTTTTTTGAAAGTGCATTTTTTGGTCTACTTTCTAGACTTGCAGTCAATTTCAGGGCTTGTCTCGATAGAAATACCACTTTTAGAATTAGGTCCTTTTTTGCATTGTATTGCTTTGATAAAACTTCAAAATTGTTGTACATCCAAGCTACATTCCTAAACACCAGATTTGAACTCCAAAAGGAGGTTGTAAATTGCAAAATCATAAGCCCCACTTTTGTCCATTTTGACAAGTGGCCTATTGTAAACGCACTACATATAAAGTGCCAAAAGCATCAAATTTTTTTCTTTTTGTCTTGTGTTTTTTGTCTCTCTTTCTATCTTGTGTCCTTTTTAATTTTGCATCATGGGTTCACCTAAAACTCCACTTCTAACTTCACACAATTATACTACATGGAAAGATATTGTATGGAGTAGGCTAATGGAAAAAAGTTTAAATCTATATGTTGATGGTACAATTATAAAACCCATAGATGCTGATGCACAAGTTGATTGCAGGCAAGTTAAAGACAACCAAGCTTTAGGAATTATTAGGAGTTGTATTCATAGAGATCTCTTCTTCCACATTTCCAGCTTCAAGGATGCCAAGGGTGCTTCGGAGAAACTTGAAGGGTTGTATGCTAATGTGGATGAGGAAAAGGGATTCCAAATTGAGGATGATCTACTTCTATTGGATCCTACTTGAATTTTGGCATAATTCAAGACTATGTCAAAAAAAGCCAATGAATTGAGAGCACTACTTAAAGATTGTGGTAATCCCATGAAGGACGATTGATTGATTCATCACATCTTGAAGAGGCTATCTTCAGAGTATGCATTCTTTGTTTCAAGTTACAAAACTCATAGGTTGACCATGGGGAGTGCTTTCATTAAGCATAAATTTGATGCATTTGCAAAAATTTTTGATATTGGAACAATCGAAGTTGATAGATATGGGAATTCCCAAGTCATCTAAGTCTATAGCATTGGTGACTAGTAATGAGAACCAATCAAATCAAGGTGGAAAAGGTTTTACCAATAGCAAGAAAAATTAGTGGAAGCTAAAATCACAATCGGAGACACAACAATCTTCCTCCTCACAACAAGGCAATTCTTCTTCCAACAAGAAGGATAAACTATTTTGTGCATATTGCAAGAAACCAAATCATTATGAGCATCATTGCAAGACTAAGAGAATAGATGAGTTTGAAAACTTACTTAGGAAGAACAAAATCAATGTGCCAAATGCTTCCAAGGATTCAAATCCATCCACTTCATAGGGAAAAGGGCAAGCATTTATGGCAAGCACAAGTTCTTCAATGGAATGGATTCTTGACTCAAGTGCCTCATATCATATAGGTTCTTCAAAAGGAAAATTTTCTTCATTGAAGTAGTCCAAGGTACCTCAAATCTTTGTAGGGAACGATACACAAGTGGAAGTTGAAAGGAAAGGACAAGTTGAGATGGAAAATGGAGAGTTCAAAGATGTTCTCTGCATTCCTAACCTTAGCACTAATCTCCTTTCAATTTACCAAATCACTCACTATGGAGGTGGTAATAAAGTTGAGTTCCTTCCTGATTCAGTAACCCTGTGCAATCTTAAAGATGATTCATTAGTTGTAGTAGGTAAAGTCAATCATGAGACAAGGCTTTATGCTTTCTCCCACTTTGTGCCTAAGTCTCCTTTGCATGCCTTGTTGACACATTCACAATCACAAAGTAAATTATGGCATGAGTGATATGGTCATCTTGCCTTCCCCTATCTTCATCAACTTAGCTCAAAAAATATGGTCAAAGGTCTACCTACAATCAACTTTTCTATAGGTGAATGTTCAACTTGTTCAATGGATATGCATCTAGAAGAAAAGTATGACAAAGGGAAGTCTTGGAGAACATCAATTGTTCTCGAGTTGGTTCACATAGTTCTAGCAAACCCTTTTTCAATGACATCAATTAGCAAGGGTTGCTATGTCCTCACTTTCATTGATGACTATTCATGCTACACATGGGTCTAATTTCTTAATCACAAGAATGAAGTGTTTGATAGGTTTCTAGCCTTCAAGAGTCATGTTGAGAAGCAATCAAGTAAAGCCATCAAGGTTCTTAGTATGGACAATGAAAGTAGATATGTGAACTCAAGATTTAGAGACTTTCATGAACTTGAGGGTATTGATCTTCAAAATCCTATAGAATTTGGTGCACAAAAGACAAGTGTTGCAGTAATTAGGATTAGAACTCTTAAGTCAATGGAAAGTTGTATGATTCAAGCTAAGTCTCTTGATCCATCACTTGAAGTCAAAGCTATAAGTAGTGCCAATCACATCCTTAATAGATCTCCTCATAATGTCTTAGATGAAATGACTCCTTTTGAGGTATGGTACAGAAGAAAACCAATTGTGGAACACTTCAAAGTTTTTGGTTGTCCAGCATGGTGTAGGTTTCCATAATAGATCAAGATAATCATACTCCTATTCTACTTACAAGGGTGCTATATCCAATTTTGAGGACCATCTATTCCATTATGAAAATACATTTGAATTGTTAACCCAAGGAGGTAGGACTTGAAATGGGTCAGCATAGTATTTGTGCACTAAGTTCCTTTGAGTCTTAACACCTATGCTGCAGGAAAGTAAAATGCATGAAAGGAATCTATACTACTAATACCAAACAATAAACACACTTAGACTATCAACAAGGAATTGTAGAAACTACAAAAAAGAGAATTCCAAACTAGTTAACAATTCAAATATCCACTATGATAGTTTTCCACAAGTGTTGCAGGAACACTCGTAGCAACTATGTTGTAGGACTAATACAATAAATCTATCTTAAATAGAAAATTACAAGAAACAAATCTACTCTATCGAAATCTATTCCACCTCCCAAGTGGGCCCCCATTGGTTGGCTTTAGCTAACTTAAGAACACCACAAGTAATCTAAAATCACTCTCTCATTAGAATTTCTCTTTCTATTACATGTCTAAACAATTTTTAGAGAACAAAGAAAAACTTCAGAATTTCCAAATCCCTTTACTACCTCTAACTTTCCATATATATAGAAGATTGGAGCTTATTACAAAACACAACATATAACTCATAAGCAAACATCATCAGTGGAAAAAGGGTGGGATGTCAACCGTGACTCTTGAAACATTGATTACATAATAGAATAATGGTCTATAGATAGGGTAACAAGTTAGCTTTCTGAAATAACACCTTCTGCATACACGGCTTATTACTCAGTGTTGACCTGTGTTTCATGCATTGACCAGTCTGCATTACTCCTTATTTAACACATTTTCTACCACTCTTTTTGTTGCTCCCACATTTCCTACAAATTAGTAACATATACAATAATATTTCTACTCTCACTCAAATATTAAAACATAGCTTAAAATATTTACATGAAATACTGCACTTTATATATAATATTTAAGCAAGATACGTCATAACCACTACCCATAGGTTTAATAGGTTATGGTTTTATGTAGCATAAGTTCTTAATACATTTAAAACAAGTGTTTTGGAAATATTTTCACATGGCTTAAAAGAGCAAAGATCAGACTATAAAACTATATCGAATTTGAGACATTAATTCATCTCATCACATGGGCACACATATCTTCAAGGGAATGCAAGGAACCACCACCAAGGCCTTATACTTTCATTAGATATGAAGAAAGTGTTAAGGAATATAGACTTATGGATCATGAGACTCATGAGATATTCATAGAGAGGAATGTTCACTTTGAGGAAAGTTCACCAAGCTTATCCTCTAATCCTCTCCATACTTCATACATTGTAGAAACTGATAGTGACAATAGTTAATTATTCAACAGGTTCAGATATGTGGGATCCTATTGACAGATATAGAACAAGGTCACAACATCAGCACATTCCACATGAATACATTGCTACAGTGATAGGTCCATGTAATTCAGAATAGTTGGGTACACCTTGTCTTCTAGTTCCAGAATCAAGGGATGACTACATGATAGATATTTCAAATTTTTTTGTGGAGTCCTATATAGTAGATTTGGGTGACATCATTGATGATATACATCTTCTCTTTGATGAAGAAGATCCTTCTTCAGTTGTTATGAGGGAACACTTTGAACCTCTTGTCCATTCTCTACATGATCATTCTTACTAGGTTGATATGATTGTGGATCCTTATGTACAACAGTTGTAGGAGTTCTCTTTATCATTCAAGGAGATAGTTGATTCTTTGGGATATGTTCTACATCCATCCTTGCTCAATATGAACTTGTTCTTTTTAGCAGTGTTGGAAGGAGTTACCATCAGTATCGACATAGGGATGGTTGAGTAGGTTTTAGAGACACCATTCATCTTTGAGATTCTTTCTACACATTGGGGAAGCATCTCATATATACCTATGACATTGTTTCTTCCTAAGGGGAGGAATATTATTCAGCAGTCTTGGATCAACTTCTACATTCATCTTGGAATAGCTATCACTAATCTACATTCTACATTTGGGCGGGGGGGGGGACTACCATGTTTCCTTTCTTCTTCTTCTTCTTCTTCTTCTCTCTTATGTGGGGGACTTTTTCCTCTTATAGGGTTTTGTCCTTCTCATACTTCTCTATTGTATATACATGTTGTATGGTGTATCCATGCATCTTTTTTTTTATCTCTTTTTGGGGGAGGGTTTTTCCCATGAGGTTTTCACTCTTTCTCCATTTTCAAAGAGATTGCATTGCATTTGTACATGGGTACCTAACATGGTCTAGTAGGTAGAAAACATCAGCTTATGTGCATTCCCTTAAATTGCACTTAATGGATGGTATTAGTGTAAATAATTAATTATTATTAGAATTTACTTAAGTTTACTTAGATTAATGCATTATTTTATTATTTATTAGATTAGATACCTAGGATATGTGTACTCATATGATTTTTCTTGTTGACAACACAAGAGTTAACAACTCTATTTTAGCACAGTGTCTACAACACAGAAGTTTACATAATCAACTAAGTTTTCATGTAGACAATAGAGTTAGTCACACTCTAAATAAGCACATGGTGTCGACAACATCTTTTTACATGACACACCTATGTTAAGCTTATCCTCTCATCATCGCACTAACTTTTTTGCTCAATGGAGGATAATCCACTCTTGGTGGACATGTGCTTAGTTGTGAGTCTTATCATTTTGCTGAATCCTAGTCATTCTAGAGGCCTTTATATTCATGCACTCCTAGTGTGTATGTACATCAATTGAATTTCATAATGTTATTCTGGTCATACTTTATTGGTCCATATTATGCTAGTGCTTGAGCTTCTTGATCTTGGGATATTTTTCCCTAAGGAAAATTCTTACGGTTTTCAAAGGCCACAATACATTACTAGTGTTTCTTATTAGTGTTTTCTTGTATACATAAAAAGAATGAAAAATGGGTTGATTTGAGCTTAACATCTGCTCATTTTATGGGAATTTGAACACTATACTTTGAAAGAATATAAAAATTTTGAGTGTGTTAGAATTCCTATAGTTGTCTATGGAAGTCAGTAGATATGGAAAAATTTCTAGAAGGAAATAATTAATGAAGAAAATATCATTTAGAATTTTGAAAAGAAAAGAATGTGCTAGAAACTCCTTGAAGGTATTATTTGATAGGAATAAAGTGGTCCAAAAATACTGATCCTTTGTAGGAAGAAGTTAAGTAATGTGGATTTTTCTTTGAGGAGAGGAGAGATCATAATGTTTTACTAATCTATAGTATTTGAAGTAAAGTCTTAGAAATAAATGTGAAAATAAAATACAGTTATTTAGTTAAAACTTTGTTGTAGATATATTAAGGTAGAGATTTGCCTATGATTTATTAATATGTATAAAATTATTAGAAATTATCAAATGAATATCTTAAGAATCAATGAAAAAATATAAAACAAAAATTACAAATATTTATTATTAAATAATTAAAGTATGTTTATAATAATTTATTAAAAAAATATAATCAAATTTGCCTAGATTTTTTGAAATGGGACATAGAGCAATAAATAATTCAAAAAATGCAAATCACTCCAAACAAAGAAGATTAAAAATCAAAGCGCAGCTGAAGACTGTTGGAAATCTGATTGAAAAGTTCATTGTTGTTGAAGATCAAAGAGGGAGATTGTTGTAAAAGAATGTTTTCAACCATTATTTTTCCATTGATGTCAAACCTATTATTTGTAGGGATGATATTTTTGTATAAGATCCAAGCACTATCACTTAGTTGATTGATGAAGAGGATTTGATCAACAAGATGTAACTGTAGAACCAGAATCAGTATGCAAAGAACATTAACAAATGAAGTAAACATTCACAAACCAAAAACTAAATTCACATATATGCTTAGACAAAGGAAGAAAACAAGAAGTGCAAACCTCACAAGAAAAAGCACTCCATGCTTTCTTGATTCTGTAGATGTGTCCTTTTGCTGTGGATGTATGCTCAAAGATGCTCAAAAGCTGCTTCAATGGAGATGGGTAATGGCAAATTGGTAGCTTTGTGAGCTCTCAATTTGGCATTATAAGGGTATGGTTGATGGCTTTGGTTCTCAAAATAGCATGGTAACTTTAGCTCAAAGATTGTTGATGAAATGGCTTGGGATGGGATTCAATTTATAGGCTAAGGGGTAGAGGGATGGAGGGCTTAGATGCAAGGATGGATGAAGGCTTAAGGAGGGCTAAGATGCACTCAAAGGGGAGCACATGGATTGTGCTTGTTTAGCACCAATGGGAAGGTGACACTTGTCACAAGGAGGATGAGTGTGAGAGGGTAGGGTAAAGGGTTGGTTAAAGTCATGATGAGTGGGGTTGAGTATGTAAGAGGGATGTAAGAGGAATGAGTGTGGAAGAGGGAAGAGTGTGGAAGATGGGTGTAAGAGTCATGAGTGGGCTTGTAAGAGTCTTTATGTTTTGTAAGAGCACTCATGACTTAGTGGTTGGGTTTTTTGAGGGAAGACTTTGGTTTGGATTAGGAAAGTCTTAAACTTGTTTAAGGAATGTGACAACATTAGGGGGTGGATTAGGCTTGGGTTTAGGATTAGATTAGGGATGTTAGAGATGTGTAAGTGGATGACATTAATGAGGGTGGGTGAGTTAGTGGCTAAGCTTGGTTAGTATGGGTGGATGGGGTGGATTAGGCTAAATGGAGGATTAGAGATAGGTTCGGGGTTTTTGAATTTGAGGATTTCATTTATCAAATAGATTTATTTAATAAATGAGGATTTTTGGAATTAGATAGAAGAATAGGATTTAATTGATAAATAATAGATTATTTGATTTATCAATTAGGACTATAGATGATTAATTAAATTAATCAACTAGGGGATGAAAAAGGATTAATTAAATAGAAATTTAATTAATAATGCCTTTTTAGATAACTAAAATAGGATTACTAAAATAGTGTAATCAAATTTAGGTGTCTATAGTAACAAGAGAACCTAAAGGAAAGGTTGAGTTATGATGTTGTAATAAAGTGCAAGGATTAGTTAAGACAATGGTTAAGTAATGTATTGATGGCATACTCAAAGATACAGAGGTTGGTCACACTTAGATATATTGGAGGAAGAAGTTGTAACAAGGTTGACTGCAAAGCTTTAACTAAGATCATCAATAGGTGCCAAGCAAGTTAGTTGAAGTCAAGAAAATTCTTAGTAGAAGTTGAGTAACAAACATTTTTAGTGTGTGCCAAGTGATCTTCAAGTGCCGAGTAAAGATCAGGTGCAGAGCATCAAAAAAATTTCAGTTGGTACCAAGTGATCTTCAGGTATCGAGCATTAGGAAAAACATAGTTGATGCTGAGTAACATAGTATGTGTCAAGCACCAGTATTTCAATAGTGCCAAGCTACTGCATTATTTCAAATGATGAAGATGGTCATGAAGAGATGATTGCACTGGTACATTGAGTATGGAGACTCAAGGAGACAAAGCTTGACAGAAAGGGTAAGTTGTTAAGAGTTGTAGAGATTGAAGGCCAGGCAAGGGTATGAGCTGAGAAGTGATCTAAGATTTGCAAGATAAGTTGTATGTTGTAGTCAAGTCAAGATTTTCTAATACTGTCTAGCAATTGTATTAGATCTAAAAATCCTATGGACTCAGGTTGGCCTAACAACCATTTGTAAATCCTTTAATAGGGTGGCATTCCAAGTAAATGTTCTAAAGTCCTCTAACCAAGCCCACTTCTAACAGGGTGGTTAAATCCTCTAACAAAGTCACATTTAACAGTGTGTTGTAAGCCTTTAATAGGATAGGCCTTTCATAGGGCATCACTTCAGAAGGGTGAAAATTGAGTAGCATGTTATTGGTGGTTTTTCCCAAATTGGATTTCCATGTAAATCAATGTGTCATGTGTTAATTTCTTGTGTGTTATACTTGCATGTTGATTTATTGTAACTTCTTGATTAGATAAGTCAAAGCTTGGATGAATGAATGGTTGAATTGATTTCACTATACTTAGTTAAAAGTTTGAATAGGACATTTGGACCTTGAATAACTGATTCACCCCCCCTCCCCCCCCTTCTCTAAGTTATTCTAAAAGCAATTCAAACATCCACATAGATGACACTATTTTTTGGGCAAAACCATAAAGAAAGAAAGAAAAAACTAGTCAAACCAAGCTATGATCCCTCTAAAGTTCCTCCTACAACATTTTTTATCAAAATTGTGAATTCATTCTCAATTTTAGATGAAACAATTAACCTAAATCTGTAAAATGACAATTGAACAATCAAGATAGAAGCAGGGGTTTATCTGGGAAAAAAGATGGTAATAGGGGCTAACCAAAATTTGCCAAAATGCAAAGAAAATAGCGTGGCCCAAGTAAATCCAAAGTCAAATAAAGGTTTTTTAGGTTCCCAACTAATTATTTTCTCAACTAAAAAGCTTGACAAGTAAATCTGCTTTTTCAATCTCACCAAATAAGCAGAAAAAATTCAAGAATAGGATTTCTTCAGTAGTCAAAATCTCTCTCAAATCCTTACTTGGATGCCACAAATTCTTTTGATAACCATCCATCTGCTCATCCCCCTAAACCCTATACACCACCTCATCGTAGGAATTTTGTCACAAACAATCCCAATATGTCAATAAAATGGCCAACCAAGGACCAATCTCATAACCCTCCTAAACTTGAAGAAAATGTCATCATTATTAGCAATCAAAATAGTGAAGAGTGATGGCAAGAATGTCAAAAAGTAGGTATCTTTGCATTTTGGAATGGGCCTAAAGAAGAAATTTTCAATCTTATAGACTAGCTAGAAGAATTTTGTGAAAACCAGGTAAGTATATCTCACCATTCTGATAGATTAGTGCATAATCACTATATGAATGAGTTTGTTTACAAAGAATTTATGTATGATTTTGATTGCTACTTTAAAGGATTTACTGTTAGATTCTTTGAATGATTTCCAAATTGAAAGGAAGATAGGTTAAATTTTTCGATTCCAACTTGGATAACCATTCAATCTATGCCTCCAAAACTAATGCATATAGAAATTATCAAAAAGATAGGATTTTCTATAGGAGATTTGATTGGGATAGATGCATCTTTTGAATTGTAATAATGTTAGATTATTGATAAACTGTAAAGTTAACTCAATGAATTTCAAACCTATTAAAACAATAATAAATTCAATAATATATAATGTAAATTGCCTAAGAAATGAGAGTAAAATCTTAAAAATCATTAGATTAAATGATGAAAGGAAAACCATTCTCAAAAAGATTCAACTAACGACAAATCTTGAGGATACCTTTCCTATGATTAGGATTAGAAACTAGAAAGAACACCAAAAGAATGCCTTAAATCTCTTAAGGATGACTCAAGATTTAGTAGGACAAGAAGAACCAGATATTGAAAATATTTCAGTCAGGAAAGATATGTCCTCTTGATCATTTTCTTCCAATTTTGATATATCATAGCTTACTCCAAAGAAAGATCTAGGGAAAGTGATAAAATTAACATATAAAGATCAATAGGTAATGGATATTGGGATTGTAGAAAGTCCAAAAAAGAACAAAGAATCTAAGGAAATGGTTACCAGAGAGGTCAATAATGGAATCGGCCCTAATATACAAAATAATGGAAAGCTCTTCAAAAGTAAAGAAAATTTTACATAAAACTTAAGCAGCATTAGACAGCAGAATACAAGGATCAGCATGCAAAAAATGATGAAAAGAACAAAGAAAGTAAAGAAATGCAAAAGCATTACATTACCCAATGAGGAAGAGATGCATTAAATAAAAAGGAAAAAGATTTGAATAAGTTGAGAAGTAGTATGGAATTGCTAGAAAACAAATTACTATTCTCAAATTAAAGAATGAATGGGTAAAACCCATATATACAGAAGAAATAGTAGAGATTTAGCAACAACAAAAAGTAGATCAAAAGAAAGAAAACAAAACTCCCAATAATAAAGGAAAAAATAAATTTACTAAATTTTGGCAGATTCCGTTCACTTATAAAATATCTCCCAAGTATGATGTTAGTGAGCACAAGGTAAAAGAAAGTGATCAAAGCAAGAAAATTGGAACTATAACACAAGACCTATATGACTTTTTGAAAAATAATATGATCAAAAATGAGGAATTGGACAAGGAAATTATAGATGAAAGTGAGAAAGAAAATTTGGAACTACTAACAGATGAATTAATCCAAGTATTCAGTTTGATTTAGATAAGAGCAGTGAAGCACAAAAATAAAATTTATTATAGAGAGTACTTAAATTGGGTGGAGATGGTTATTCTTATGAAGACTTAAAAAAAGATCAGTTAAGCATGGAAGAGGAAGATAAACAGAACTCTGACGACAAATCTATGATAGCACAAGCCAATGATAGCACAAAGGATCATAATACCTTTGTAGAATAATTTTTGCAAGAAGTTGAAAAGGAAGAAAAAATTGAAATAGAAGGAAAACAATCTGATATCATCTCAAATGCAAAGGAGAACATAGAGAAATTGGGTATTTTAATTAATCAAGAAGGGATAAATGTTCCCAAATATGGTAAACTAAATGCCAAAAGAGGTAGGAAATCTCTAAAAGAACTCAGAGAAGCAGATGGGCAGGCAAAAGAATAGCAAAAGATCGGTCATATATTTAATCCAGGGAAGGGGAAGAACCTTCCCAAGTCAGCATGAAGATCACTACTTGGAATGCTAGGGGTTTAAATGCTCCTAGAAAGAAATGATTACTAATCCAAAATCTAAAACATTTTGATTTTAAAATTATTATGCTACAAGAAACTAAATTAAATAAGGAAGAAGGAATCAAGCTAGAAAAGAAATTGGATAGTTGGAATACTTACCTACAAGAATCTAGAGGAGCCTCAGGAGGTTTAGGCATAATTTGGAATCCTAGGAAAGTTATCCTCAACATCTTGAAATTAAGTTATTCCTAGATGAGTAGTAGAGTTAAAAGCTTTAAAACTAATCTTCAATTTATCTTAATAAATATATATGGACCAATTCATAACATAGATAAAATAATCATATGGGAAGAAATTAGTATGTTTATTAATGAACACAATAATGGAACCATTCTTCTAGGCAGTGCTTTTAATACTATTTTAGACATAGAAGAAAATTTTGGAGGTTTACAACAAATCTCCCAAGCAACTAAGGATTTTAAAAATTGGGTAGAAAGTAATAACTTAATTGATGTTCTAGTAAATAATGGAAAATATATTTGGAACAATAAAAGGAAATATTTCACCTACATAGCTAAGAAATTGGATAGATTTTTCATCAAAGGAGTACTCAGTGGTTTCAATTTTAATATTCAATCCTCAATCCTACCTATAGTAGGATCAGATCATTATCCTGTTCAATTTTTATTTTTTTGAACCAAATAAACCTTATAGAAATCCTTTTTAAATGTGAAAAAATGTGGTTTCTAGACCAAAACTTCATGAATCTTATCAGAAATTTGTGGAAACAAGATAATTTTAAAGGTTCTAAAATGTATATCTTTATTTCCAAGATGAAATTGATTAAAGAAAAAATACTCAAATGGAATAAAGAATATTTTAATAATATATTTAAAGAAAAATTAGATATTGAAGAAAAATTAAAAGAACTTAACACTGAAGTAATAAAAAAAGGAATGAATAATAATAGTTAATGATTAGAAAAAGAATTACTAGCCAAATAGGAAAGTATTTTAGCAAAAGAAGAATTCTTTTGGAGACAAAAGTCAAGAGAAAAATGGTTAGAAGAATGAGATCGAAACACAAAATTCTTTCATAATAGTACTCTTCATAATAGAGCAATCAACAAAATAACTAAAGTCAAAGACACCATGGGTTTAATCATAGACAATCTAGATAAAATAGCCAAGACTTTCGTAAGTTATTTTCAACATACTCTAAACAATTTTGATAACTCAAATAGGGTATCTCAAGAAAAAATGCTTGAAGCAATACCTAAAATAGTTTTGCCAGAAGAAAATAAAATTTTAAACAAACCCATTTCTATGGAAGAAGTCAAAACAACATTATTTAGTATGAATCCTGATAAATCGCAAGGGCCTGATGGGTTCTACGCCTTCTTCTATCAAAAATATTGGGATATAATTGGACTAGATCTATGGAAAGCAATCGAAGCATAAAGAAATGGTGGATCCTTATTATCTGAGATCAACTTTACCTTTCTAACTTTGATCCCTAAAATAGAGGACCCTGTAAACCTAGGAGATTTTAGACCAATAGCTTTATGTAATACTATATACAAAAGCTTTTCTAAAATATTAGCAAACCAGCTCAAACCAATACTTTCTAAGCTTATATCTGAAGAACAAAAAGGCTTTGTACTAGGCAGATCAATCCTAGATGGAATACTAGCCATTCAAGAAACTATTCACTTAGCTAAAAGAATAAAATGGCAAGTATGTTTATGAAACTAGACGTCCAGAAAGCATACATGGCATGGTTGATTGGAGATTTTAATGCAAAGCCCTAGGATTTTCACACCAATGGATCAATCTTATTTACCAATGTATATGTACAACTAAAATTTCAATCCTTATCAATGGTAACCCAAAAGGTTTCTTTGAAACATCAAGAAGTTTAAGACAAGGAGATCCCCTATCTCCATTCCTATTTGTTATAGTAGAAGTATTTGGGAGAGCATTAACTAAAGCTCATAATGAGGGAAGAATAAATGGTATCACAATTACTAAAAATGTTCTCAATATTCCCCATCAGTAATATGCACATGATACTATTCTTCCAAGTGAAAGCACTATAAAAGAGGCCCTAAATATTAAATCTATCATTCAACAATTTATGGAAGCATTGGGACAAAAAGTTAATGCTGTCAAATCTGAAATTTACTTTATTAACACCAAACCTAACATTGAAAAATAGATTTGTAACATTATGGGGTATAAAAAGGGAACTTTTATGTCTAAATATTTAGGAATAGAACTAGAAAAAGGAAATAAATACAATAAGGAGTGGAATATGATACAAAAAAAATTAGATGCAAGAATAGGAGGTTGGAAAGATAACTAGTTGACAAAAGCTGAAAAAATCACTAAGATTAGAGCGGTTTTGTTAGCACTTCCAATCTATCCTTTATCATGTCTTCCACTTCCTAAACTCATCAATAAGAAGTTAGAGGAAAAATTCAAAAAAAAATCTTTGGAATGATTGTGAGGACTCAAAAAAATTTTCTCTCATAAAATGAGATAAAAATATGTAAACCAAAGGAGTTGGGAGGTTTAGGAATAAAAAATTTAAACTGGAAAAATGAAGCATTAGGGGCTAAATGGACCTAGTGTCTTTTTAAAGAAAAGGATCACAAATGGGCAAAAATCATGTATAACAAATATCTTAATGCCGACGATCCCTTTTCAATTTTTAGAATGAGATCTCTACCAAAAGGATCGAAAAGAAAGAATTTTATAGCTAAAAGCTGAACTCTCATTAGTAAATTTCTCACATAGGATGTGGGTAAAGGGGAGGAAGCTTTATTCTGGGAAGATTCATGGGATGAAAATCCCTCAATAGATAGTATGGGATTCCCAAAAAGTAGTAAAGAACAATTTCTCAAACTCTAGGGGAGAAAAGTTAGTGATTACAAAACAATGAAAACTACCAATGAAGGAAACAAGTGGGAATGGAAATCTATAGAAAACTTGGACATGGACCCAGTAGTAAAAGAGGCTTTTGGGAAAATAATTCACAAAAGAAAGATAAAACAAGTAGATAGGAAAGATAATCTCATCTAGGTAGCATCAAAAGAGGACAAGTATAGTGTCAAAGAAGGATATAGAGCTATTATAAACTCCCAAAGATGGGAAGAAGTGAATATTCCACTTAATCTTTGTTGGGATGCCTCCTGTCTACCTAAAGCAAGATTCTTTTTATGGCTAGCATTCTAGAAAAGGATTCTTATTGCTGATAGACTCTAAAAACTAGGTATTGAGGGACTGTCAAGATGTGTTTTATGTAAGAAAGAGAGTGAAGATGTTGATCACATACTGTATAGTTGCAACTATAATCAATATTGTTGGGACTGGCTTAGACAAATGATGAGTTGGACTACTCCCATGCCTAAAAACTTAGTGGATCTCCTCTTAGGATGGCCAACTAATCATATTAGTGGAATATATGGTAATTTATGGAATATTTTACCATATATTCTTATATGGGAAGTACGAAAAGAAAGGAATAGAAGAATCATCTACAATCAAGAAATGCAATCAACAGAACTTATCAAAAAGATTGAGGCTTGTATAGTTGAGACTTTAAATTTACATATTAGAAAATCTCAGATAGAGGAAGGATCTTTTTCAAACTGGGATGGACTAATGAAAAATAAATGGGTAAATCTTATTAACTCTCCAAAAGCTTATAAAATAAAGAGTAAAGAGGCTAGAGACAATTGCAGATGGATCCCACCACCTGTTGGGTGCGTCAAATTAAATTTTGATGGAGCCTCTAGAGGTAATCCTGGAAATACAGGTATTCGATGCATTATTAATGATGATTTAGGTAAGTGGATAGTCAAAAGGGCTAAATCTATAGAGCCTACCACTAATAATCTAGCAGAACTAGAAGCCCTTCAAGAAGGTCTTCAAATATGCCTAAATATAGGTATATCTAAGATTATTATTGAAGGCAATTCTTAGATTGTTCTTAATGCCATTAGAAAGAGAGAGATGCCTAATTGGGTCTTAAATTCAAAAGTGGAAGAAGTACTCAATATTCTGGATCCATTCAAAGACTTTCAAATTTACCATATTTTTAGAGAAGGTAACAAAAAGGCAGATCAGTTAGCAAATAAAGGTGTGGATGGTAATAACATTTTAAGATATAATGAGCAAATAAGAGACCAGTTTCAAATATAAGATAAATAATCAAAAATCAATTTATTTATCTAGTCACTAATCATATTAAGCTACCAAATAAGGAATATGGACAAGCCAAAATAAGAATTAAATAATAATCAATCAACTTATAAATAAATTTGATATGAATGCTTTAGTATAATCTTCCCTCTAAATGAGATGATAACATTTGGTTAGGAAGTCTTCATAAGATGGGTCTTATAAGACTTTAAGTGATCTAATTAATGAAGGTATTTTTTTATTATTATCTCATCTCTCAAACCCACCATATTTATTGATAGGTGTAATCATATTTTTAGCTTGAGTTGGCTTTTAGGTTTTAGAAGGAATAACATCATTTTTATAGGACCTTCTAGATCCTTTAGTATTAGGTTGCCTTTCTATTTATTCAGTATTTCCTGTTTCTTTCAGTCTAGTAGTTGGCTAATATGGAAACCAATATCAGTCTATTCCATGTAACAGAGGTTATTAAGACCATGGCTTTTAGGGGTAATGTTAAACTAGAAAGATGGAATAGGGTGCTTAATCAGGTGGATGATATGTCAAGGTTAGTGATTAGTCGTGCCATAGGAGAAAGGTGTTTTCAATTATGAATTTTCATGGGGAACCAATAGTGATATTATAGGGGCTTTCATAGGATGCCTGGCTAGAGCCAAGATTAAAAAATGGGATATGTTAAGGCTGTCTTCTAATCTTTTTAACCCAGTCTAGTGTGTAGGTCTGGAAGAAGTCATTATGAGTATAGATGATTAACTTAGGATTCCCCTCCCTAAAATGTATATGGCACACCCTCCTAGTTGTTTTGATTTAGCCATTGTCCCCAAATGCTCATCTCTATTTATTTTAGAAAAAATTGCCTTTTTCCAAGTATGGCTGAAGATGGAAGCCAGCATACATTTTATACTTCGGTGGAGAGGGATTATGGATGACCCTAATAAAGTTTGGCTCTAAGTTTATCTTGGCATCTTCAAGTCATATATAGATCCTAGAGTCATTCTAGATAATATGGGGGCCTTGGAATTTTGTATTCCTAATATGAAAAAAACCTATACGAAAAAAAGCTCCTTTGTTTTCCCATTGAATTTTCAATCTGAGAACCCTAATTACATTGTAGAAATAGTTGTGGTACATTGGAAATAGGTGTATGATCAATTGCTATCCTTCTAATTAGGGCTTTAGATTTTGATTTTGGAATGAGGCTTCCCCTAGTTTTTTTCCTTGCCTTGGTCTTATTTTATTTTGGGAATTTGGTTCGATCTTGGTCTTTTAATTTAGACTATGCTTCTATATATTCATATGTAAACATAACGTTTTATCTCAGAAGTTTAAAGTGTTATAGTTTTTAGTGCTTAGATCTTTTATAGGTACTTATATATTTGCAATAGAACAAAGAGGGATTTATCTTCAATGATTAGTTTGCTAAGAGACTCCCTCTCAAATAATGTTCACCAGTTATCTAGATACTAATTTTTATTTGTCATTTTGGTTAAGATATATTGCTTCTTTTTGTTTTTAGGACTATACGGATAGTATTTTATGTTAAGGATGGTTTCTATTTAGATTATCTTAGAAATTAAGTTTTCTTCAATCTCCTCACTAATAGGATAGTAGCCATGTAATTCAATATTCTGATTAATATGCAAATTGGAGGTTAATTAAAGGTAATGAGTCTATTTTTTATACAGAATAAATTTGGATTTCTTCAAATCTATCTAGTGAATTTGATCCAAATATAAAAATTGGTAGTATAATTATTATGTGTTTATAATCATAACAAAAATCAGCACAAATCTAGACTAATACAAATACATGGTTTATTAGGATTTAGTAGTATATAACAATTGCTACTTGATAGGAATTCTATTATGAATATATCTACTCCATATCTTTGATACAGAGAGATAGAACAATCACATAAGATGAATGGTATTATGCCATCCTATTCCACTTGTTTAATCTCGATCCCAAAACTTGAGAATTTACTTTTTTTCTTATTTGTTCCTAACAATACTAATGTGTTCATTAAGTGTTTTTTAGAACAATAGGTTAATAAGTGAAATATTTTTCTAAAAGTAGAATCTAACCCAAGAATTGCAATACGGTCAAACTTGTTCTACTATGATCATAATCAAAAGGTTAAAAGGATCAAATCTACAAAGTATCTTCCTAATTTCAAAATTAGTTTATAACTTCCAAACTGGGGTATGCCCCTTTTAATATGTAATAATATAGGACTATGGTCCCGGGAAAGACTAGAGATTTTCTTCTTTATTCTTTCCTACCAATGTCTATTTGAACGGACCTACTTCATTGTAAAAAAAATTATTGTTAATATATATAAGGCCTTTGGCTATTTACCATCAAAAATATATATATACCAATAATATTTCTATTAAAATTGAACAATTAATATTCAACAAAAAAATTTAAATGTTTTTATTCAATACAAAAAATGATAAATACTGAAATATATGAGTAATTGATTTTTGTAAAATTAAATATTGACTCAACAATTTTGGGGAATAACTTTGCCTCATTCATTCCCAATAAATTCTATTACAGTCATCATTGTGTAGACACCTAAATTTGATTACACTGCTTTGGTAATCCTATTTAGTTATCTCTAAAGGGATCATTAATTAAATTTCTATTTAATTAATCCTTTGTCGTCCCCTAGCTGATTAATTTAAATAATCATCTGTAGTCCTAATTGATAAATCAAATAACCTATTATTTATCTATTAATCCTATTCTTCTATCTAATTCCAAAATCCTCATTTATTAAATAAATCTATTTGATAAATAAAACCCCTAAATCTAATAACCCCTAAACTATCCTAAATCCTCCATTTAGCCTAATCCACCCCATCCACCCATACTAAACAAGTTTAGCCACTAACTCACCCACCCTCATGAATGACATCCACTTGTAAATCTCTAACAAGCCTAATCTAATCCTAAATCACCTCTAATCCCCTCCTAACCTTGTCACATTCCCTAAGTAATCTTAAGACTTTCCTAAGCCAACCAAAGTCAACAATCTCAACTCCCTCCAAAATATCCCAACCACGAAGCTTTGAATGCTCTTACAAAGGCCATAAAGACTCTTACAAGTCCATTCATTGCTCTTACAAGCCATTATGAAAGGTCTTTATAAAGAAATTATCCCTTGAGCCTCCTTTGTTGACTTATCCATCCCCTTGCCTCCATCCACTCAACCTATGACACACCCTGGTTGGTGCTAAACAAGCACAATCCATGTGCTCCCCTTTGAGTGCATCCTAGCCCTCCTTAAGCTTGCATCTCTCCTTGCATCTTAACCCTCCATCCCTCAAGCCCTTAGCCTATAAATTGAATCCCGCCCCAAGCCATTTCATCACAACTTTTGAGCTAAAGTTATAATGTCATTTTAAGACCAAATTTTATATCAATCTCATACATCCACACCAAAAATTTCAAAAATCTCCATTGAAACTAGTTTGAAGCTTGAGCATACATCCCATAATCATACCAAACTAATCCATTAGACTCATCCATACATCAAGAGAATAATCTCATTGAGAGAGCCATTCCATGGCTCATATTCTCATTTGAGGGTTTTTCTTTTGGTCTCTCTTATATGTTATAGTAATTTTGTTAGTTAATGCTTTGTTCTTTTAATAGATTAGTATTCCTTTGCTAACATATTTCTCATATACATTTTGGCATGCCCGGTGGGACCCCACTATGGGTCATTTAATCATCTATTTCTATTTATATGTTATTTTTTCTAATAATCTAATGTTTGTTGTTGTTTGAGTGGGTTGTAGGGTGTTTTTCTTATTTTTGCAAGTTTAAGAACACACTTAGGAAGAAGACATACCCTCTAAAAATTAAAAAATAACCAAAAAATTAAAAAAAATCTTAAAAAATCCGTGCGTTTCTATTATGTTCGCGCAATGTCGTCTCTATAGATTGGCGTCTGCGCTTGGTGAACTGTTGTCTACGCTTGGTGAATTGTCGTCTCTACAACTTCGACTGTTATCTCCATAGAATTGCGTCTGTGCCTGCAAACTGTTGTCTCTACAAGCTACTCTATCATCTTTGTCACCGCCTCCAGTCCTCTGTCATCTCCGCCACCACCTCTAGTCCTCTGTCATCTCCGTCGCCACCTTTAGTCTTCTGTCGTCTCCGCTGCTGCCAACCTAAATAGTCATCTCCGCAACCTAAACTGTCGTCTCCGTAGATCAGCGTCTTCACAGTTCAGCGTCTCCACCCAGTTTCTTATTTTTTGTGTCACCAAATTGAATTGTCATCTCCGCCTCTTTCTCCGCAGATTAGCGTCTCCGTAGTTTGGCGTCTCCACCTAATGAACTGTCATCTCCGCCTGTCTTTGTTGCATTTCTATTTTAACATCTTTATTTCTGCACTTTGTAGGTTTTTTTTTTTTTTTTTTTTTTTTTTTTAAAGAGTATAAATCAAATTTTAACTTTTGGTGGTTCCATAGAGTAGAGGTTTTTTTAAGCATTTTTACGCCTAGAAAAAAGAACAAAAAAAGTTTTTAAAAAAAAATTCCATAGTTAAGCTTTCATTTTGAAAGATTTTGGGTGCCTTATCAATTTGTTTTTTTGTCTCATTACAGGTTGGAGCAACAAAATTAATCATGTTTTTTAGATTTTTCGTGGAATGAACTTGAATGGTTAAACACATTTTTCTTTGAATGTATGTTGTTCAAAAACACACTCTTGAATGCCATGGATAAAAATCAATTTTCCTTGAATGCATGATTAAAATAAAAAATCTAATCTTGAATGCAAAAGATCAACTAACCATTGCAATATCTCACACTTCAATTTTTGGTGCATTAAAAAGAATAAAAAAATCTCTCTTTTGCATGCAACTTAGGCAAAGTTAATTTTTGAACACTTAAGAAATTTGTTAAGTTAAAAACAAATCAACAAAAATCAAATTTAGTAGTTTCTTCATTGGACTCACCCTCTTTAATCACCCATCAATTTAACCATTGGTTGCAATCTCAGCGACATCTATGGGGATGGGTCCACCTAAGAGAGTGTTAAGTGTTCCATAATCAGATTCTACTTAATTCTCTTTTTGAGGGTTTTTCTTAAACTTATAAGATTTCTTCAATGTCCAAAAATCTAGATTAAATCGATCACACTTCAAGTTTAGATTTTAAAACTGAACAACCAATTGACGTGGAGGGCCTCCGGGCGAGTGCTTGACAATCGAGTTTCACACATCTTTTTTTTGAGTTTAAAACAAACAAACACTCAATCTTGAATGCCTTAAAGAAAATTAATCGATACTTGATGTGGAGAGACTCTGGGCACGCGGGTTTACTTTCTTGTTGACCCTAACTCTTCTTCTTGTTCGCATTCTTCGATCAATTTTTTTTGTTGGCACATTTCAAAGTTGGAATTGAACATTGTCTCTTAAACATGAGTACTTGCAAAGTCTAGATTAGAAAACTTAAACGTCAGTTGGAAAAGAATCCTATCTTTTAGCCCAAAGTCATCCAAGTCTTCTCTCCCCTTGTCGTCTTTCGAGGCCATCTTGGGTGCATAAGATTAGGATCCAAAACCTTATTTCTCTTTTTAGGAGGCCTACTTGGGGATTTCATCACCCCTTGGATGACCTCAACTCCAATGTTCTAGCAGAGTATAAAGATCAGGAGGTGAATCTAAAGACACCTCTCTTGGAATCAAAATTTTGTCACTCGAGCTAAGCCTCAAGGAACTTTATAACCTTGAGAAGTGAAAGAGGAGAAGTGGGTTACTGCTCCTCTCGACTGTGTGACATTGTTTTGGTTTCATCTACGAATTTGGGCCTCATGTACCTTGGGTATATCAAGGACTCCCTAGCTAAACCAGCTATCAGCCTTGCAGACAACCATCTAGGATGTTAATGTGTTTGAAGTGACTGATTGAAACATTTGTAAAACATACACACTCCTTGGCACAAGTATCACATTCTGAGAATCAAAAACTTCTCTCTGGTTGTTTCTATCTATTACTTGATCTTTTACTTATTGAATGCATGTTTGCCAAACTTGGTCAATCCTACCTTATGGCATACTTATCATAGTCACTACCTATTTTAGAAGTTGAACAAGTCGAAGCAAAACAATCGAGATCTCTCAAAACCAAGAAGATTCAGGAATTTATGTCAGAACAACCCAAACCCAAACAGAAGTTTCACAAAGTCAAACTCAAACCATCTCAAGCATACCAAGAACTTTCAGCCAGGAGAAAGGAACTAACACCAAGTCCCTGAATTGCCAAACTCCACAAAGCAGAGGACAAAGCTGCTAACGAAGCCCTTCAAGATGCTTCGTTAGATCGCACCATCCAACTTAACCAACATCTAGGAGTTAACAATGCTTATGCCTTACCAACTAGGCATGACTTCTATGATTAGACTCCCTTGTTTATCCACACCTTCTTGCATAAGCTTCACTTTAGAGTCATCTTTTTTGGAAAGCCAGCCATCTTTTGTCATCCCCTTAAGCATTTTAGCTCATCCATCTCATTTAGAACCAAACCATCTAGCCAGCAATCCAAAAAATCTTCACATCAAAGCCATCAAAATTGTTGTCACTTTGCCAAAAGTTTTCCATTCCTAACATCTTCCAAATCCACCAGCCTCACCAAGGTTATCCCTTTGACAGAGCTTTGTCTAGGGTAATCTAGCTTTGTCACTTGTTATCCCTCATCACCTTGAGCTAAAGGTTGGGATCCATAAGTGGTCAATCTCGTGTTCTTTCTAAAGGATCATCAGTCTATCCTTAAGTTGACACAATCATCACCAAGCTTGCACATAGGAAAGCAAACCTTTCGTGCTTTGGCAACATATCATTGAAGTTAGCATCCCCAACTCAATCCTCCTTAGGTTTTATCATATAGCTTTGCCTCAACCTAGGAAATCATTTGCATAGAAAATCTTTCCCCCCTTTTTGCATCCATCAGCATTGTTGCATCTCATCCCTAGGAAACATTCTGCATTTTCATGCCACCCGTCACTCGCTTAGGCAAGAAGAAGAAGGAAACAATGGAGCCCTATCATTTGGATCAAACAACATTGCTCCCCTTGAGCAGTCAACCATCCTTCATCCCAGAGAACACCATACCATCACCTACTGACATTGAAGCTTTCATGAACCAACCAGGAAATGCAGTATTGGTGAATGCCATTATAGACAAAAGCAAGGAAACAATCATGGCTAACTTTCAAAGGGACAACATTGGAACCTTCAACTTTGGAAGACCTCCTCCCCTATCAGAGCCATCTCACCCATTGTTTGGACAACTCCCACCACCCATAGGCTCTTATGATTCGAATTATCCTCAATATGTGCCAAAAGAAGAGCCTCAACCCACCCCATATGATCCAATAGACCCAAACATACCAGCCTCCACCCAAGTTGAAATCTCCCTTCCACAAGCCAATCCAGCCACCACCACTCCACCATTGGTCCATACCACTCCATCCCAAACCCCCTTCGTCCAAAACACCTCACCATTCACTCCCTTCACTATTGTTGTTACTGATCTCCAACCTAGCCTTCCAAATCCACCCATCTCCCAAATCAGTGCTAGCATCTTTGGCCAACCTCAGCAATATACAATAGGGATGCCAACCATGGGGCCAAGTAATCAACCCTTCATCACCCCTAGCTTGTTTACCTCATCTCAGAACACAATTCCATCATTTCCACTAGGTCCTTGGAGCTTAGTGCCATCAGCCACAAATCCACAAGCTACGACCCTCACTTCACAAAGCTATCAAACCCCACAAGCTACTATTCTGCCAAGCTCTCAAGTGACCCAAGCTCCTGCCACCACTCTACCAAGCTTTCAAATCTAGCCACCAAGCTATCAAACTCCATCAGTTCCATTCCCAAGCTTTCAGTTCCCACCACCTCCACCACCAACTAATCCATTACCTCCTATTACCAACTATTTTTCTATGCCACTTCTAGGAGGAAATCCACCACCACCAACCACCAATTACTTGGCCTCTTTTTCCATGCAGATACCTTCCCAAATGGGGGCACAACCCACATATATTAGTCAAACTCCTCAAATCCAAAGCCAAGTTCCATAGGGTCCCCGATCCTTTCCCCAAGCTTCACAAACATCTTATACCTTACCTCCACAAAGCAATCCATTTATCCCACAGCCAGCTTATGTTCCTCAATCCCAACCTCAAATCCAATATCAGCAGCAAGCCTTGTAACACATGCAACAATATGTGCCCCCTCCACCTCAGCAACCCATCATCCACCATTCAGTTGCCCAAGCCATGTACAATCCCTACCAGCCCATACCTCAAAGCCATCCATATTCTATTGCCCCATCTAGCACATACCTACCTCAGGGCACTCCTACATTGGGGGCACCCCAGCCATCACCCATTAATTCAGAATGGGAAGCCATGAAAACAACTTTGAAGAACATCCAAGAGGGAAATGATCCAAAAACCTTCAAGTTTGAGAATGTATGTCCTTACCCATTTGACAGAGCCATTACCATGACACCATTTCCCAAGCATTTTGAAACACCCAAATTTGACAAATTTAGAGGAAAATGAGACCCTGTCACACATATCAATGAATTTTACATGCACTACTAAGAAGTGGCATACGATGACATCTTCCTCTTGCGTCTCTTTCCCAAAAGCTTGGGCGGACCAGCTCTTGAATGGTTTTATAGAATCCCATATGGCACAATTAAAAACTTTGCTGAATTGTCTGAGGCATTTGTAGCCCAATATGCCCATCTTGTTGAAACAAAGCTATCAGTAGTTGATCTTGTCCACACCAAGCAAAAAGGTGGAGAAAGCCTTCCTGAATATCTATAAAGATGGAAAACCCTTACCACTCGCATATCTTGCACCTTGCTAGAGCGCCATTTGGTGAAAATGTTTATTGATAATGCCCATCCAAGCTTGGCTCACCACATGACCATGAACTGTTTGCAGACCTACAAAGATATCAAAGAGAAAGGAATGATCCTTGAGCAAGGACTCATTAAAGATGGTGTGGTCAAGATTTACAAGGAAGCCAACCAAAATCAATCACATTCCAATGACAAGTCTAGGTGTTGGAACAAAAACAAGCATGTTGCAACAGATGGTGTCAATAACACCAAACATGTGAATATTGTTGGTCCTTCTCAAAACTAGTCCAACCCACCATATCAACCAAACAATCAACAAGTTATCAACTACCAATAGTAGAATAACAAAAGCTATCAAAACCACAATCCAAGACCCAACTTCCAAGGGTCTAGCAATCAAGCTAATGCCATCAATGTAGTTGTAGGACAAAAGCCTAGATTCCAACCTACACCTAGAAATTATACACCCATTGGTGAGCCATTGGATGTCATTTTTGAGAAATTAGTCAAGGAAAACCTCATCAAATTTCCTCCTACCTAGCAAATCTACTCAAGCCAATCCAAAGCTACATGGTACAAAGACAATGAGTACTGCAAATTTCATAGGATAAAAGGTCACACCACCTTCAGATGCATGAAACTAAAAGATTATGTGCAGAACCTCATTGATTAGAAGAAAATCACTGTTGGTGCCCAAACCTCTCCCAACGCAGGCCTATAGATCTATCAAAATTCTTTTCCTATATAGACTATGGTAGCCTCATAGGTTGTATATCTGAGAAACAGCCTTCTATCAATGTTATCAATATCCAAGGACCAAACAATAAGTGTGCAGTCACCACTAGAAGAGCACGATTTAACATCGCAGGCCCACCAGTTTCACTAGCACCATCAGCTCCATCAAAAAGCCAGTACAATATCTTGGAACACCTTGGGAACATGCCAGCCCAAATCTCCATTTTAGACCTTCTTCGCACCAGTCATGTGTACAAGAACATCTTTGACAGTGCTCTTATAGAATCCAGTGTCCCTTCAGATATCAACGCTACTAATTTTCGTAATCTTGTTGGACACCTATCCTCCTCATGTGCCCTATCATTCAAACCCACTGACATACCTGCGGTCGAGCCAAATCACACCCTTCCGTTTCGCATAGCCATCATGGTATCCAATTTTTCCATGAAAAGAGTAATGATAGATAATGGATCAGTCTTGAATATTTGCACCCTAAAATTCATAAAACAAGTTGGATAAATTGAGGTAGATATCATCAGTGAGGTTATCACCATTAAAGCTTATGAAAACTTGGAAAGAACCACAGAAGGAACTATTTTGCTGCCAATCAAGGTTGGGCCAGTCATCCAAGAGACACTGCCATGTTATTGATCTAAACCTACCATTTAACATCCTCCTTGGTCACCCATGGATTCATGCCATGAAATTCGTTCCATCCACTTACCATCAGTGCATCAAATTTTTGCATCAAGGCACTAAGGTAACCATCCATGCCGATCCAGAACCCTTTGCTTATTGCAATGCAGTTGAAGCTTCATATACAAACCATTGCCCTAGAATTGATATTAGCACATCCATCGCCAGCTCATCCCACACTTGTAATGACCCAGAAAACATCCTCTCCTCCACCCTGTCGACCATGAAGATCAATAACAAAGGCTATGGAGAGTATAGTCTGTCAAATGAATTTGCTGTCAGGGCACTCCCACTTGATCCACATGCCCATGGATGATCAACATATCAAAAAGCTAAGGAGATTCTACCTCCTTGATACAAATAGTTTGGCCCAACAACCTTTGTATCCTCAAAAATCCCTCTTCATGAGGAGCTCACTCCGGATATCAACAATTGGTTACATAAGGATGCACCTCAAAGAAATCAAGCACGCCTTGATCACTTCAGCCAGAAGTATCCCCAAGAACATAAGCTCATTACTGACAAATGGAACTATCAAGGTGGTGGTCTAGGACCATAAGAAAGAGGCATGCAGTGCCCCATTGACACACACAAGTGGGAATCAAAGTGAGGTCTCAGCTTTGGCATACCCACAACTGGGGGTACCAATATGGACGGTCACACTTTTTCGAACATTCACCACGACCTTGTCAAAATCAAAGACATTCCTGAGGAAGTTGAAAAGAGAGCCTACGATGATATCCCAAACCAAATCTCCCCCGGAGACTCTATCCTCCAAGAACTATCCATCCACCTCATTGACCTACCACTCGCCCATCCACAACTCATAGATTGGGACCAACCAAGCATCATACACATTGATGAGTTCACATCAGAGGAAGCGCTTCTAAGATTCATGGGAGTTGAAACTCCTCATAAGCAAATAAAGCCAGATTCTGCCTATATCTACAAGCTAGATTCCAAGGGGTATTTTGGAAAAAATCCCCAACCTAGTTCCAATACACCCAAAACTGGAACTAAGGTGAATCTGGGACTAGCTAAGGTAGCGAAGAGAACCCCTTAGCAAGAAAATATAGAGCCACAAGTAGAACATGAGGGTTTAGCATTGCCTTCTCAAGATAATTGACCAGAGGTGTCTTCTATTCTAATTGAGGATACTCGAGAAGTCAACATCGGTTCTTTAGAGATCCCTAGACTTGTTCACATTGTTGCATCTCTATCACAAGACCAAGCTGACCTCCTCTTTGAGGTCTTAAGAGAGAACATTGGCCGATTTGCATGGTCATATCAGGACATGCCAGGACTTGATCCAAAGCTTGTAGTTCATCATCTTGCAGTCGATCCAAAGATCAGGGCCATCAAACAAAAGCTTAGAAAAATGCACCCCAAGGTGGCATTACTGGTCAAAGCTGAATTAGAAAGAATGTTAGCTGCTAAGGTTATCCGACCTATCGACTACTCAGAGTGGATCTCCAACATGGTTCCCGTCACTAAACCTTTTGGTGACATCAGAAATCTGCACTGATTTAAGAGATCTTAACAAAGCTTGTCCAAAAGATGATTTTCTCTTACCCAACATAGATATGCTTGTAGATCTTACAGCTAGACATGAAATTTTGTCTCTCATGGATGGATTTTCTGGGTATAATCAAATCAAGATTGCAGAAGAGGATCAGCATAAGACAGCATTTACTACCCCTTGGGGAACCTTTTGTTACAACATGATGCCTTTTTGCCTAAAGAATGTTGGGGCTACCTATCAAAGAGCTATGATATTCATTTTTCATGATCTCATCCATAGCATTTTGGAGGATTATGTGGATGATATCTTGGTCAAATCTCATATCTTCATGGATCATCTTGCTGACCTAGAGAAAGTCTTTGATAGGTTAGCCAAATATCATCTCATGCTGAATCCCAAGAAGTGTGTCTTTGGGGTCACATCTAGCAAGCTTCTAGGCTTTATAGTGTCTAAACGAGGTATAGAGATTGACCCCAAGAAGGTCAAGGCTATCTTAGACATGCCTCCTCCCCAGACACTATGACAACTTCACTCTCTTTAGGGAAAGCTTCAATCTGTCTGGCGCTTCATCTCCTAGCTTGCAGATAAGTGTACACCATTTTCACATTTACTGAAGAAGGATGAGAACTTCAAGTGGGATCCTTTATGTCAGCGCATTTTTGATCAACTCAAGTAGTATCTCACCAATCCCCCTATCTTGGTTCCACCAGTTCCTGGTCGTCCCCTAATTTTGTACATATCAGCAATGCCTACTACTCTAGGAGCACTTCTAGCACAGCTTGATGACTACGACAAAGAAAGAGCTATCTACTACATTAGTAGAACCCTAGTTGGTTATGAACTCAATTACACTCTTATGGAAAAAGCTTGTTTGGCAGTTGTTTTCTCAACTCAAAATCTTCGCCACTACATGCTAAGTCATACCATCCAACTAGTCTCGAAGATCAACCCTCTCAAGTATATGCTCTCCAGAACAACATTGACAGGCCATTTGGCCAAATGGGTTATGCTCCTTAGCAAATTTGATATCCAGTATGTGGACAAAAAGGTAATCAAAGGGCAAGCTATAGAAGATCACCTAGCTGATGCACCTCTAATAGATGCATATCCTTTGATCACAAAATTTCCAGATGAGCATATCTGTCTAATTTAAGAATAACCCCCATGGAAACTTTATTTTGATGGCTCATACACATCTCATGGATCAGGGGTAGGAATATTGTTGGTCACACCTCAAGGAGATTACATTCCAAAAGCCTTCAAGCTACAATTCCCTAGCACCAACAATATAGCTGAATATGAGGCCCTCATAGCAGGATTAAAGATAGCTACAGAATGGAACATCACTGAGTTACAAATCTTTGGCGATTCTCAGCTCATCATCACGCAAGCCCTAAATGAATATCAAACCAAAGATGAAAAGCTATTACCCTACAAAGAGCTAGTTGATCAGCTAACCCATCATTTTACAAAGCTTCAATTTACACAAGTGCCTCAAATATAGAACAAAGTAGCAAATGCTATGGCTACTATCGGCTCGCTCTTGGAAATTCCCCAAGCAACTACACAATATGAGTTTTTAGTCGAGCAGCTCCTCACACTCGCTTATGCGAATGAGGATTCAAACCGTGTTTGTATCTTGGTTGGTCCCCAATCCCCTTGGTACCATGAGATTCATGCTTACCTTAATGATGGTATCATATCCCCTCACCTCACACGTACCCAACGCCAGAACCTCATCCAAAAATCTTCCTGCTATGTTATCATAGCCAATACCTTATATCGTCGGGGTTATCACAATACTCTCTCTCGATGTTTAGACCAAAATGAGGCCACAATGGTGTTAAAAAAGTACACTCTGAACTTTGCGGTGCCCACACGAGTGGTATTGTCCTAGCACAACAAATCCTTAGAGAAGGCTACTATTGGCCTACCATTGAAGAAGACTCCTATGACTTTGTCAAAAAGTGTCTCCCATGTCAGCAGCGCACAAATCTTGTGCACGCTCTAGCACAGGATCTACAGCCTATTGCACCACCTTGGCCTTTCGCTTGTTGGGGCCTTGATCTAGTTGGAACTATCACACCCCTCTCATCTGATGGACATAAATGGATAATAACAGCTATGGACTATTTCACTAAATGGGTGGAAGCAGTCCCCCTAGTCTCAGCTACAGGAGTTTAGGTCTCCAAGTTCATCTTGTACCACATTGTTTTCCACTTCAGCATCCCATCCACCATCTTCACCGACCATGGAGGTAACTTTGAAAATCTCAACATGGAAGAATTATGCACTTCCCTCCGCATCCATCACTGCTTTTCTAGCCCATATTTCCCACAAGGTAACAGCTAGGCGGAGGCAACTAACAAAACCCTCCTCAAAATTCTAAAGAAAGTTGTCAATGATTTCGACCGTGATTGGCACCTACAAATAAATCTAGCCCTATGGGCCTATCGAACCTCCTTCCGTACATCCATAGGAACCACTCCATACTCCCTCATCTATGGTGTCGAAGCAATACTACCCATAGAGGTTGAACTTCCCTCCTTGCACATATCTTTGCGGGGGCAAATATCAGATGAAGAATACAAAGTAGCTCGGCTCACCCAGCTAGGTCTCTTAGACGAGAAGTGACAACAAGCCTATGATCATCTCACATTCTATCAAACTCATCTCAAAAAGAATTTCAACAAGAAGGTGCTCCCACGACACTTTCAGCCAGGTGACATGGTCCTCAAAAAAAACATGAAAGTCCAAGCAGATCGAGAAAAGAAAGGCAAGTTTGAACCTACATGGCTTGGTCCTTATGTTGTCACTGCCTCCTTTGGCTCCGGAGCCCATCAGTTATCTACACCAGAAGGAGAACTCTTGAATGATCCTACTAACATCATTCATCTCAAGAAGTACTATGCTTGAAGATCCTTGGTATACCCAGCTTTTGAAAAATACAAAAAAAAAAAATAGTAAAGAGAAACAAGCATCCAATGGTGAAAACTTCGCAATTCAAGTGCCTTGGATAGGTACCTTGGTGAAAACCTGGTAATTCAGGCACCTTGTGTACTAAGACTAATCCATTATCTATCACTATCCTATCCCTCATCCATTCATCTACAATCCCATAAAACACCTTCTTGTTCCCTTGGTGTTCCAACCAAATATCCAAAATCTAATGGTGCTTGTAAATACCTCCTGTACAGCTTGTAAATCTTGTACCTTAGCTGGTAAATCTTATACCTCAGCTTGTAAATCTTGTACCAAAGCTTGTATTATATCTTGTAAATCTTGTACCATACCTTGTATATCCAAATCTTGTCCAAAGCTTCTACCATATTCCAGCTTGTATTATATACCAAAGCTTGTATCCTAGTTTGTATCCTATCACATGCACACAAAGAATCCCATTTTCACTTAAGCTTTTTGCAAACCATCTACCTATCCGCCTATCAACTATTGCAAACATCCCACCCTTCACAAACATTTCCATCTCACAAAACCCAAACATGAAAAACCTTGTACATTTGTAACATATCTTGGTCCGTCAGCTTGTACATCCTCTTTAGCTTAGTACCATTGTATCTATCCAGCTTTTGTGTTAGTTCCTCCTTAATCAGCATCTTGCACACATTGCACAACCCTTGGTTAGCTATTCCAATGCATCCTTTAGCTAGATCTCCTATCACCAAAGTGTTATCCTTCTTAGTTCAACTTGCCAGATGCATCGCTCATCCAGATCCATTAGCTTAGGTGCTCTCTGACAGATTCTTGCAGGATATAGCTTTCCTCATGTCTGATCTTGGTCCGTTAGTACCTCATCCCACCCATCTTGTTGGCAAACAGTTCTCTTTTGGATTTTTTCTTTCTTTTGATTTGGAATATTCCCTTTTGGGTCTTGAAGTATCTTTTCCAAGCAATCTTTTTGTTCCCTCCTCAAGGTTGCCACGATCTTCCATATCATGGTATGCTGTGAATGGGGCAATCTGAGCGTAAGGTCTTGATCAGGTCTTTTGTTTATTTTTCTTTTCTGCTTGTGGGTTACCCAGTGTCGGTTCCACACTGCTTCCTCTAAGATTCATGTGTGATGCTGGGGCAATCCTTGTGTGTTTGTTTTGAGTAAGTTCGTTAGTCCTCTGGACAGTTTGTGAAAAGGCCTTGATGTTCATGGTAACCTTAGCAATTAACCAATAGTCTTATAGAAAATCTAGTGCTCAACTACATGGTGGTACTTCTCTTTGAAGTATCCCCCTGCTCAAAAAGCTTCAATGGATTCTCTTCCTCTCCATTATCCCCCATCCATATCTAGCACCTACCCCATCTTATGCATTAGTAACTCTTTGAATCACTCCTCACCTTTAGCTTTAGGGATCCACCAATACAATCAATCCACCAAGCCTCATCTTTTGAGACCCACAATACTAGTACTAGGGATCTTCGAAACCCATCTACCACCAATCTGACTCTTTGAAATCCTATTGTATCAACTTTATAATCCCCTCATCCATCTCCCTATCCTGGATTCCTTTTTATAGCGCTCTGCTCCTTCATCCTCCCCCCAATCCTGAAAGTCTTAAGCTTATTTACTCGTGTGCCTCTGATTTTCCCCTTTATCATTCTCCCATAGTGAGAGTTTGAACTAATTTTGCCCCTTCTCTTAAGCCACTCTTCGTCCTCCCATCTCGAATTCTTGTATTTTTCAAGAAGCCGTCAAGCCTCATTTTCTCTCCCTGCTGCCTTCTTGAGGGGGCATCTCTACGTCTAGTCTCTCCTCTTCTTATTCGAGATTGGGGCAACCTTGTTGCTAAAAAATCTTCCTCGTGTCTTCTTCATTCGAACTTCTTTGAAATAGTATTATCTCAACACTATGTCAAAGAGGGGAAAAATTTAGACACCTAAATTTGATTACACCACTTTGGTAATCTTATTTAGTTATCTCTAAAAGCATTATTAATTAAATTCCTATTTAATTAATCCTTTTTCGTCTCCTAGCTGATTAATTTAACTAATCATCTATGGTCCTAATTGATAAATCAAATAACCTATTATTTATCAATTAATCCTATTCTTCTATCTAATTCCAAAATCCTCATTTATTAAATAAATCTATTTGATAAATAAAACTCCCAAATCTAATAACCCCTAAACTATCCTAAATCTTCCATTTAGCCTAATCCACCCCATCCACCCATCCTAAATAAGCTTAGCCACTAACTCACCCACCCTCATGAATGCCATCCACTTGCAAATGTCTAACAAGCCTAATCTAATCCTAAATCACCTCTAATCCCCCCCAACCTTGTCACATTCCCTAAGTAAGCTTAAGACTTTCCTAAGCCAAGCAAAGTCAACAATCTCAACTCCCTCCAAAATATCCCAACCACTAAGCTTTGAATGCTCTTACAAAGGCCATAAAGACTCTTACAAGCCCATTCATTGCTCTTACAAGCCATTATGAAGGGTCTTTATGAAGATATTATCCCTTGAGCATCTTTTGTTGACTCATCCATCCCCTTGCCTCCATCCACTCACCCTGTGACATGTGTCACTCCCTGGTTGGTGTTAAACAAGCACAATCCATGTGCTCCCATTTGAGTGCATCCTAGCCCTCCTTAAGCTTTCATCTCTCCTTGCATCTTAACCCTCCATCCTTCAAGCCCTTAGCCTATAAATTGAATCCCCTCCCAAGCCATATCATCACAACTTTTGAGCTAAAGTTATAATGCCATTTTAAGACCAAGTTTTATACCAATCTCATACATCCACACCAAAAATCCCAAAAATCTCCATTGAAGCTAGTTTGAAGCTTGAGCATACATCCCATAATCCTACCAAACTAATCCATTAGACTCATCCATACATCAAGAGAATAATCTCATTGAGAGAGCCATTCCATGGCTCATATTCTCATTTGAGGGTTTCTCTTTTAGTCTCTCTTATATGTTATAGTAATTTTGTTAGTTAATGCTTTGTTATTTTAATAGATTAGTATTCCTTTTCTAACATATTTCTCATATACATTTTTCTCAACTACATGGTGGTACTTCTCTTTGAAGTATCCCCCTTCTCAAAAAGCTTCAATGGATTCCCTTCCTCTCCATTATCCCCCATCCATATCCAGCACCTACCCCAGCTTATGCATCAGTATCTCTTTGAATCACTCCTCACCTTTAGCTTTAGGGATTCACAATCCTAGCCTTAGGGATCCACCAATCCAATCAATCCACCAAGCCTCATCTTTCAAGACCCACAATCCTAGTCCTAGGGATCTCTGAAACCCATCTTCCACCAATCTGACTCTTTGAAATCCTGTTGCATCAACTTTATAATTCCCTCATCCATCTCCCTATCCTGGATTCCTTTTTTTTAGCACTCCGCTCCGTCATCCTCCCCCCAATCCTGAAAGTCTTGAGCTTATTTACTCTTGTGCCTTTGATTTTCCCCTTTATCATTCTCCCGTAGTGAGAGTTTGAGCTAATTTTGCCTCTTCTCTTAAGCCACTCTTCGTCCTCCCATACCCAATTCTTGTATTTGTCAAGAAGCTGTCGAGCCTCATTTTCTCTCCCTGCCACCTTCTTGAGGGGGCATCTCTACATCTAGTCTCTCCTCTTCTTATTCGAGACTGGGGCAACCTTGTTGCTAAAACATCTTCCTCGTGTCTTCTTCATTCGAACTTCTTTGAAATAGTATTGTCTCAACACTATGTCAAAAAGGGGCAAAATGTAGACACCTAAATTTGATTACACTGCTTTGGTAATCCTATTTAGTTATCTCCAAAGGCATCATTAATTAAATTCCTATTTAATTAATCCTTTGTCGTCCCCTAGTTGATTAATTTAATTAATCATCTATAGTCCTAATTGATAAATCAAATAACCTATTATTTATCAATTAATCCTATTCTTCTATCTAATTCCAAAATCCTCATTTATTAAATAAATTTATTTGATAAATAAAACCCCCAAATCTAATAACCCCTAAACTATCCTAAATCCTCCATTTAGCCTAATCCACCCCATCCACCCATACTAAACAAGCTTAGCCACTAACTCACCCATCCTCATGAATGCCATCCACTTGCAAATCTTTAACAAGCCTAATCTAATCCTAAATCACCTCTAATCCCCCCCCCCCCCAACCTTGTCACATTCCCTAAGTAAGCTTAAGACTTTCCTAAGCCAAGCAAAGTCAACAAGCTCAACTCCCTCCAAAATATCCCAACCACTAAGTTTTGAATGCTCTTACAAAGGCCATAAAGACTCTTGCAAGCCCATTCATTGCTCTTACAAGCCATTATGAAGGGTCTTTATGAAGATATTATCCTTTGAGCCTCCTTTGTTGACTCATCCATCCCCTTGCTTCCATCCAGTCACCCTATGACATGTGTCACTCCCTGGTTGGTGCTAAACAAGCACAATCCATGTGCTCCCCTTTGAGTGCATCCTAGCCCTCCTTAAGCTTTCATTTCTCTTTGCATATTAACCCTCCATGCCTCAAGCCCTTAGCCTATAAATCGAATCCCCTCCCAAGCCATTTCATCACAACTTTTGACCTAAAGTTATAATGCCATTTTAAGACAAAGTTTTATATCAATCTCATACATCCACACCAAAAATCTCAAAAATCTCCATTGAAGCTAGTTTGAAGCTTGAGCATACATCCCATAATCCTACCAAACTAATCCATTAGACTCATCCATACATCAAGAGAATAATCTCATTGAGAGAGCCATTCCATGGCTCATATTCTCATTTGAGGGTTTCTCTTTTGGTCTCTCTTATATGTTATAGTAATTTTGTTAGTTAATGTTTTGTTCTTTTAGTAGATTAGTATTCCTTTGCTAACATATTTCTCATATACACATTGTACTAGAAGTAGTAGAAAGAAATATTGTAAAAAGCTGATTGGAAATAGATGTCAGCAATGACATCAATGGACATGGTAGTGGAAAATAACCAAAGCTTATATCCTAACTATTTTTATTACAATAGTCAGTATGCCTTAGGGAAAAAAATATAAAGTTTTACAACCATTACAAACAAACACTAAATGTCAACCCTTGGTATGATATACCAATTTGTGGTTGCATAGTTATTGCTCTTTATAGATATGTTATGTAGTTAGACATTTTAAAATAAATACTTTAATATTTTTATTTTTATTTATCAATAAGAGGTCGGAGCCAAGATTAATTATTATGTATTATTATTAATTATTATTTTATTAAGCACGTGTAGATTCGAACCTGTTGATAAACAGATTTGTTCTTTTTTAATTATAACTCTTGAATGCCCAAATTATGAAGAATATCTTATTACAAGCAGTTGAAAAGCCACTTTCAGATAGATTGACCTTTCTCTGAATTAGTAGGTATAGCTCCCTATGGTGGATTTGCAATGAATTATGTTTTATTCCTAAACTAATATGGGGGTGTTTTCTTGACCTAAGAATAGAAGAGGTAAAACCGAGCCAGACCTAAATAGGATCTAACTCAGGCAGAAAAAGATTTATGAGGAATTGATTAAGTTTATGAACCTGCACTTCTTATGAACTCACATAGCTTAATAGCATAACAACTAATATTAAACTAAATTAATTAGGATCTAAACTACAGAGAAGAAGAAGTTAACTAAAAAGGGAAAATGTTTATGGGATTTCTCTTTGAATGTGCAATGACACTACTTATCACATTTGTTCAATACCTCAAAATAGGGGAATGAAACTCCATTCTTTCCTTACTTCAATCGAGACAAGAGAAAACATATAACAAATAATAGAAATGGAACAAAAAATAGTTGATACAAAATACCATTCAATTGACTCTGCCACATCAAGTACTTTACACCAAAAATTCGGCTACCTTTTATTAATCTTTCAATTTCATACATATAGGATTCTAAGAGACCATTACAATAGAAGTTCAATCGGTTCATCTCCTCAAAGAATGACAAATGGAAAGAAACCAATTTTTTGTATTGCAATAATTACAAAAGAAAGTGAAAAGGGGATGGAATGTGAATCACTTTGTCTTCTTCCCCTTTTCTACTTTTGTTCTATAGGCCTGAGCGGCAAGTATGATTGGGATTAGCTCTTCATGCCTAGGCACGTGTATGTTGGTGTATCTCAAGAGCCACTTAGAATGTTCCCTAGCCAACTTGTTCATAGCATTCAATTGATTTGGCAATTCCTCTATGGCCACATGTATGCATCCACTGAGTTTCTAGAGTTCTGCAACTCTATTTTGATTATTGGAAGATACATCAATTAGACTATCTAAAAATTTAGAGAAATTCTCCTTCATGACGTTTATCCCAATAAGTGCTTTCCCTTGGCCACTAGTCTATGAATATGTATGTAGTCCCCTCATGAGTTCAAATACTCTATCTTGGTTCTTCTTTACTTTATCCTCTATTTCCTTAAGTCCTTTTTCTACTAATAAGATCATTTCTGACTTGAATTGCATGCTCTCCAAATAGAGGTTTGTCTGCCTTTGGCAAGATTTTTGCTTCAACGGCTTCATTTGCCTTCATTTGAATGATTATCTTTAGAAGAGAGATGCAATCATCACTCTTCACTTTTTCTCTGGCCAGAGTACTACTATTTGCTAAGATCTTATCCTTCTTTGTTTCTAATCTTAAGATAACATTGCCAGTTTTTTTTGTAATAGTGATTCCCTCTAATTTGAGCTTCCCAATCTAGTCTTTACCAATTTGGCCAAAGTGATTATCTTACTAAAGTTGAGAGATAAGGGCTTGGACTTCAATAGCAGTAGGATTTCTTGTTACTAATACTTTAGAGATAGTTTCCAATGGAGTGACCAATTGTCAGATGAATTTGTTCAACTCTTCTATCTTAGCCTTCATCCTAGCTTTTAACAACTATGGTTTTCCAATTGTCCCTCATTCACTTCACTGGTTGACTTCCATAATCCAACCTTGGTGTCATTTCTACCCTCTCTAAGGTCCACCGAGTACAGAGTAAAATCATCAATAGTCATATCTTCAATTCTTCCTTCTTTTTTGGGCTTGGCTATCTCCATTGTTAGGTGCACTATTTCTAGATTTTACCCAAGTATAAACAAAGTTTTCTACTTCTTTACCTTGGTTAATGTAGACCCAGAATGAATTGCAAGAGATATGGTATCCTTGGTGGGGGCGCTTTCATCTTTCCTTTTTCTCTTTCTCTCCAGAGTATCCTCTAACTAGGAATCAATGCCTATCATCGTGGAGGTCATTCTAAGTGAATCTATGCTAAACATCTTCTTCTTGATCGGAGTGTTTTTCATCGTAGTTGAAGAGAAGGGATTCTTTGGGGCCTGAGAAATGAGCTTGGAAGAAATATGGCCTTTCTCCACCTTTGAGGTTCTTTTCATTGCCTCATCAAATTCAGTAGATTCACTACTACTACTCTTTCCATCTCCCAAATCTACTATCTATATTGGGGAGCCACTTGGTTGTAAAAATGTAGCACTTACTGGCAGAAATGGTCTATGATGAGGAGAGGGGACTAGTGTAACATGAGGAGAGGGAACTAGTGTAACATGAGGAGAGGGAACTAGTGTAACAACACTATCCTTTGGCTCCTTCATCTTCTTCTCCTCAACATCAATTTGGGTTCCAATAGCTGGAAGGAAGCAATCATGACATGTCTTAGCTATGGGAATGCTCTTGTTTAAAGGTTGGTCACCTCCTCCTAAAGGTTGAGCCAGTCCTTGAGTGATAGCTAGTGTTCCACCTAGTGTAGCACTCTGGGATGAAGAGGGGGTTGTAGTTGTTGGAGAAGCTTGAGTGGTTATGCCTTTACTTTGGCTTCTTTTGGTTGTCCATTCGATCCACTTCCCAATTCTTTTGATGATCTAGGCCATCATAGTGTCTAAATCTTCCTTAGCATCCTCATAAAGCTCCAAACTAATAGGAGTGTTTCTTAACTTAGTTAGATATGTATTACTATACATATATTGCCCATCATCCTCCAATCCTTCAACATTAAGATTGATATTATATGTTTTTATTTGCTCCATTGTGAGCCTGGCAAAAGCACAATCTTGACTTCCAAATTCATCTTTACAATCTACCCAATAGTCTTCAACAGTGGTAATGTGTTTGATCATACTCCCAATCTGTAACACATCCCTAGCATATCCATTCAAATCAAACATAGGTCTCAAGACCTTATACATCTCCAATTTTTCTTTCCTCTTGAACACTTTGAGCATATTATTTGCATCAAATCGGGACTCACAACTGTAAGCTCCTACTTTCATAGGAAAATCATATCCCTTCTTCTTCAAGCTTCCACTTAGCACATTCACCTGGACCTCCTACTTCATGATCTCTATCAGCATGATCATGTCACTCAGATATCTAAGCAACTTCAAGGAGAATTTGTTGAAAGCTGCAAGACACAAATATAAGAAAGATGAGAACTAGATAAAATAGCTTTCGAACTGACTAATAGCCACCATTGTCTCTAGACTGAATCTCCTCCCTAGACATCCTTGGATTTCCTTGCAAATTCTCATTGTAAATGCATCATTAACTTTGACATACTCTACATAACTATTTTGCAATTGCAAACATGGATAGAACTAATAACAGTTCACATCATTAGGAAAGTTTTCTATTCTTGGAAGGCTTGGCCATAACTATAGAGATGCTAGCATGTAAATTAGAAAGGAAGACATACAAAAAGTGTTGTAGAACTTTATAGCGCTAAGAGCATTCGAAAGATTTTCACTTACCTCATGAACCCAATCAATATAATGCATATTAGAACAAATAACTTGTACCAAAAAGAAATATAGTTCAATAAAATTGAGAGCTTCTACCTCACCTTTTAGTCTATGCAAGAGAACTAGAATATCTACAATCTTAGGTTTGAGATTAGTACCATATAGAGTTTCGGGGACCTTACTCTGGGTGCTCCGTGGTTTTTGAAACCAGGATTGTATAATTTCCTTCTTCCACACCATCTTCTTTCCAAACAACTCAAAGACTACTCCTCCTACTGTCAAGCTTGAAAACTCCTCCTATTCTAGAACTCGGAGGAAATTCACCATAGTTTTCCTATCAATGGAGATTGGTAATGTATGATCAAGTAACACAATTTGTCTGGTATCTAGATTGTAGTCATTTATGCATTCATAAATCAATTCTAGAGCTTGGACTGCCACTAGAAACCAACTACCTCTACTAGTCCACTTCCTCAAAGCTTCTCAATTATGGGATGAATGGGCTCTGACTTTAGCCTCCTTTGGAAGTCTTGCATATCATAAAAATGGAGTGAAGTATCCATGAAATTCTGCAACGTGGACTTGATTCCATTTAGCCCATCAAAACCTGTAAACTTGGTTATCATTCTATCTGAGAACAAAGTAAATTGAAATTAAAAATCTAGATGAAGAATGGGATATTGAATTCACAAATATAGACTATTTGAAAGTGTTGTGCAATTTAACAAAATAATAGTTCAAGAAAAAGTGGTGTTTGAATAATTGTTATGTTTCCATCTATATAGGAGTCTCAATTCATCCATTGATCTTTAAGATTCACACCACATGAATGAATTAAAGGATAAATCCATTGAAATAGTAAATGTGGGAGCTCTAACAAATATTTGGGTGTCTTTTCACTATTTCTATTGGCCCAACAATAACTTTCCTTTCTTTCATACTTGCCTTTCCATTTTCCATTAAGTTTCAGAGAATTATGAATAGAGTACCCCGTAAGGAAATATTCGCTTAATTAAATTTTGCTCAATATACCTTTCCCACAATGGTTAATTTGTTTCCATTAACATCTTAAGATGTTTTGTGTGCAATTTGTGGGCCCAATCCACTTTAAAAGTTGATTTTCTTTTCAATGTGGAAAATCATCCTCATGGGTTGAAAACCCGCCGAGGAGAAGACGATTCTTATTTTTCCACTTAGGCTTTCCTTTAAACTTTGTCTTTTGAGTTAATATTTCCTTTGGGTTCAAAAAGGCTTAAAAGGGTTGTGAAAGTCTAAAAGGGGCCCACTTTTTCATTCTTTTCCTTTACAGTTGCCTTTGGTGGAAAACGAACTTCATGGGTCAACAGCCTGCTAAGAAGAAGTCAGTTTTGAGTTTTCTGCCTAAGATGATTTTGAGCACTATGATGAATCTTGAATGTCTCCCAAGGTAGAATATTGTAGTGAAAATAGGGATTTTCCATAAGATAGCTCATTATCTTCTTACCTCAATCTGTGAGCCTCATTGTTGCTCTTTGCAGGAAATCACCTTCATGGGTAGAAAACCCACTGAAGAGAAGGCGATTCTCATTTTTTCAAAAACTTCCTTCTTTCATCGAAAACATGATAAGCCATGAACAAGCCTAGCTTTGTGAATAACTTTTACATGTTGTAATGAATCCCAATTGAATTAGGTACTAAGCTACCCATAAACTCACAACATCAAGGAAAACCACCTAGCCATAAAATGTGAGAGAATGGAAAGATGAAAAATCTGATGGAGATAATTTCACCTAAGAGGAATTAAAACTAGACCTAGAAAAACTTAGGCTTAACTAAGACACAAAATTTTCCACCTTTGCAAAATGGTTACAGGGTGAAAAGTGGGGCAACAGAACCAAAGACCTCTTCGATAAGAGGCTCACAATTTACCATCGTGTTGTAAGCTCTTGCCTAAATAAATACTTTAATATTGAATTATAAGACAATAACATATAAAATAGATATTTATTTATAAAAATATTTTCATTGATATTTATTTATAATATTTGTTGGATGAAATATAATATAAGATTAGTTTTGATTTGAAGAATTTCTTTTACTACCATTATTTTACGTTGAGCAAACTTTACTATTTGTCTATTTATATTTAATTTTAATTAATATATGTATTGTACTTATACACTATTAAAATATAATAATATTAGTACATTAAAAAATATTGTGATAAAATAGCTATATAATATACTATAATATTTTACATTCATTTTATTTACTTAAACTTTTAATATATTTCTATTACTATATCAAAAATGTATACAACTAAGGTAGTTGTTTATCTTTAATTTCTTCTAACACTCTCCTTGTGAATCAAAAAAGTCTTGCTTTAGATGGTTATTATTTTTAAGAAAGCTTTCTATTGGTAATACTTGTCTCATGATTTAGGCAGTCCTATTGTTTGTGGTGTGTGCTTGGTTCCTAAATCTTATGAACATCTATTTTATGTTTCTATGCCTATGGTGTCTAGTCCATTTTATTTGGGTCACCTATTTTTTGAAACAGTAGACTTGGTCTTTCATGGAGTGAAGTTTTAGCTAGCTTGGTGGAGTCTCTTGATTTTAGAGCACAGTTTTTGGTCTGTTTTAACCTATGAAATTTTATGGTTTCTTTGAAAGGAGATGAATGGAGAGATTTTTCAAAAGAGAATGAGAAAGCTTAGTGAGTTTGGATGTAAAGTCATTCATTTTCATATTATGCCAAAAGTTGTGATGACTTTAGAAATATCCAGAGACAAATTCATAGTGTTGATGCAGGAGGGAAAAAATCATGATTCACAAAGAAGATGTAATCTCATGCCAGAATGTTTCTATTCACAATGATATTCTTGACCAAAGAGAAATTGATAATCTAAACTAGTTGATCAAGAAGCTAAGTATTTAAGATAGATCTACTGATGTAAACAAAGTGCACCATGACCAAGCATTACCAGGACAGAAATTAGTAAGATGGATAGGTCATTGCTAGATGTGTGGAAGGATATCTCTTTCATGTTGTTTTGTTTCCATTAAACTTTTTGTATTAACGGATATTACAGACTATAGTTTACTCTAGAATGTAAATGTATATGTGGAAGGATATCTCTTTCATGTTGTTTTGTTTCCATTTGTTACCCAAATATTTTACAAAAATTTTGATTATATTAATTAATTAGAAAGGGAGAGATTAATCCTCAAGAAAAATCAAAATCTTCTCTCTCCCCATACTTTTCTCTCTCCACGTACTCAAACCTTTAGAGAGAAGTACAGGTTAAGGTTTTGGTTTGGGTTCTCACTCTCTCTCTCTCCCCTTTTCACAATCCTCTCTCTCCACGTACTTTTCTCTCTCCTTTAGAGAGAAGTACGGGTTAAGGTTTTGGTTTGGGTTCTCACTCTCTCTCTTCCAAATTTTCTCTCTCCCCGTACTCAAACTTTTTAACCTAATCCTAACCCAAACTTAAATCCCAACTTCCAATTAACTGCCGATTAGAAGTAAAATTGAAAGATGCAATCTAAAATTGGTTCCTGACAGAGGTTTTGGAAATCATTACACAGGAAGAATGTGTAGTGAAAATGTCTATGGATAGCTACCAAAGCAGAATAGAAATGTAACTTTCAATCTCAAGCTTAAATCAAGAGGCACATTTGGAAAAAGCTTCACAAAAACTCACCGACAGCATGGAATGAAAATGTGGTTCTCATACATGGTCACGGCATTGCTCAAACAGAACCAATAATGAATGAGAAAAAGGATAAATAATATCATGTGTGCATTTGAAAATAGGAGGAGGTGCCCAGCTATTTGAAATTCCACCTCAAGAATACTTGCTACTTAGCCATCCCACGCAGGTTAAGACATGTGATCTATTTGGCAAAGTCATCACTCATTTCTTCAACCCATGAAATTTGATGAAAGTTAGCATAGCATGTGAACTATTTGATGGAATACTCCAACTGAACCATAGCTCAATACCATCCAGCTCACATTTATGAAGAATGAGTAGCCCATTGCAAGGAAAAAGATATGAATGAATGTTTCAGAACTCCCAAACTACTATACATTGAAAGAAGCAATAGAAAATAATGCAAGACAGGTGTGTTGTTTCATTAAAGGTCTTCTTTATCGATCTGCGGCTTTGATAGAACATAGACCAGGCGCGTGATTTATTTGAAAGACAAAGACAGGAGCATAATTTCATTCAAAACTAGTCTTAAGCAATGCGACAACAAAAAGGGTGGTCAGCCAGTAGATAAAGGGAGTGACTTGCTTGATGAATTGTATCTCTACCTCCCCAACCGTGGTACTTCAGGGAACTATAAAAAAAGGTACGTGCATTGTTTAACAAACCGCAGGCATGATTCTTCAAGGAAAATGGTCCTATCAAAGGTAGTGGTAGATAGAAACATGAAAATGCCTCAAGAAATATCTCTGTAAATGTATTGAAGCGGTGTCAAATGCCATTTTTTAAAATCCCTGTTAGATATGTATGTTGGCAACAATGCACGCTATCATGTTATCAACCTATCAAAGCATTTTAATGGTGGTATTTGGAGTTGAAAATCTTACAATGGACTTGAATACCAAATCTAGAATCATATATGGAAACAGTAAAGTATTTGACAAAGTGCACTCCATTATTGATTAGGAATTCTATGGTCAATCGGGCATCCATTCTCCATATCAACTACAAAATAGAGCATGCACAGTTAATGTTTGACCAAATGTTCATCGAGATCAAACACAAAGTATGGAAACTCACACAGTATTAATCAAGTGTTGGGCAGAATATCAACAGCATCTATGACATTACGGCTATGATGAACATCAATGTGCACATACTTATTGCCAATCAAAACATAGAAGAGGGAAGATTGGAGAATCAATGCTCTTAAGCAGGGAAATCTGAAGTAGTCTACAACCAACAAAAGTTCAATAGAAATATTGAATGCATGAAAATTGTTCGACAAAATGCCAAGTCAAAAGTGTGCTCACATTGTTCGATGAAATGCCTCTGCTGCATCTAAAAGTTAGAAGTATATTTGTCTAAAGTTGTCTTAAAATTTTATTTATATATTTCGTTAAAAAGGTCAACTTTAGAGTTATCTCTAGTTTTGGTTTTTCTAACTATAGTTAAGCTTTAAGGGTTAGAGTTGGTTACGAACCATCTTCAAGTTGTCCAAATCCTAACTTTTTGAGTGGTTACGAACCCAAAAAATTTGGTTAATCTAGATTGTCTATAAGTTCCTAAAAATCAATGTAATAAGGGACTTTTTGGACTTGGATATAGGGAAACACTGATGCTCTGATTTTCATAACTCAGACCTCTAATATTTCACAGATGAAACCCAATTTTATTCACTATGTTAATACCAAAAATATATACAACTAAGCAGTGATGTATGATTATAGAAATAATCAATATGTTAGTTGATTGCCATACTAATCACTCCACATGCAAATCTGACTAACTCGACTGCTGCACATATCTTATCTTCTCTGAATTTCGCGGCTCATTTCCTGGAACGCTCGACCAGAATCATGGGGGATTCTTTTACGCAGACAGTCATTAGATCGGTAGCCAAGTTGATTAGAGAATCCTCTAACTGCTTCGCGCTGTCAGGTGTGGGGTATTCAGGGATCATTTTGCATATCTTAAACAAAACATATGCTTCTCCTACAGCGGACCACTCTGTATTAATGGCTTCAGGCTTTGGAGCTCCGAGCAGCTTGGACGTTTTAAGTTTGTTTTTTACCTCATTAAAGACCTTTTCAACAGCGTTGGCAACTATTGAGGAGCCTTGAAGCCTCGATTTGTTTCGTCTTTCGGCGGCAGACGTGAAGAAGCTCAGGGGAATAGAACAAATATTTTAGGGAGTTCGATTCAGGGGGTGACGACTTCTCAGGAAACGGCATTCGGCATACTGCGTTTTTATTTGTTGAGCTCTATCTGGCCACGGTTTCCAATTGGGAGGTGCGAAGAACTAATTCCAAATCGGATTTGCGTACTTATTTATTTTAATTACTATCGCTGCAAAGGGGACTGTCTACGGGGTGAATTATTGGGCAGGATCGAGTAGATGAAGATTAATTTGTTCCTGCATGGAAGGATATATCAGATGTCTAAATTCCTGTTGTTGCTCATCATATTCTAAGCTCACCATCTCCTTGGTAGGCATCTCATCTGATCTACAACACATCGTCTAACTTGATCTACAGCTCGCAAACATTCATGCGCCTTCATGCATTCCATCGGCACATTAGGCACACGAAAATTACAATCAGATTAGACCATTTCTTGTACTGGATATCAATTTCTACAAAGTTGCATTAGAAAATTAGAAAAACATGGCCCAAAGTGGGAAAAGGACCGGAAAGGTCAAGTGGTTCGATTGGCAAAAAGGTTATGGATTTATTATTCCTAATGACGGCAGCAAAGATATTTTCGTTCGCAAGATATGATTTGTTATTATGGATTTAGAACTTTGGTAGAAAGAGAATTGGTTGAGTTTTCTATTGACCATGAACAAGGTGGAAGGACTAGAGTTCTTGATGTGCATGGGAGGCTTTTGAACCAAGCCTATCTTTCTCCTCTTCGTCATCATGGTGGAAAAACAGGTGTAAGGGATTTCAACATATCATATGGCTCTGGCTATAGTGGACGTGGAGCAAAGAAGATAAAACATGGTCTCAAGACTACCAAATCCTAAATCTAGCCAATTTTTGACATTTGTCATAGGCCACTTCAGTGGCCCACACCTATTTTTTGTAAAACTGGTGAGGAAATTGGATATTTCAACTACCAACTCCCTTCTTATGTGTCATGGCTAAATAACATCTCCATTATCGATCCAAAATTTGTGTCTTATCCCAATAATATTTCACTTGGAGGTAAAAAATTTGTGGTAAATCAACCTGCCAAAGCTTGGATGGAAAAATTGGGGTCTACATCTTCAATAAGATCATTTGGTCCCAATAATAATTTGGATAGTTCAAATACCACACTCACAAATGGTGATGCCTAGCTTCTTGTGATTGAAGATGGACTTCTCGAACCACAGATCACTTACATGCTCAACACAACAATCATTGGTAAGATTTGGTCCTTCCTCCCGGCTGCCAATCTTCTTTCTAGGGTGAAGTGTTACTGGTATGGTTTTACTGATTTATTCTACATTGATCATGAGTATTCTTTTTTTATTGTTATATTTGATTATAATCTTGCTTTGGATAATGTTCTTCAAATTAAGACTTGGTTTTGTAAAGGGTTGGGAATATATACCACTGCTTGGTCTCCAAACTTTAAACCTAGTCATTCAACCTGTGATTTTATGCCATTTTGGATTGAGCTTCCTGCTTTACCAATGGAATATAGAGATCTACAAATTATTGAATTAATAGCAAATAAAATTGGGGTATTCATCCGACATGATCTAGTGCCTTTTGATGAACCATCTCTTTCTATAAGATTTTTTGTCTTACTAAATCTAAATAAACTATTACCTTCTTCCTTAATTATGTCATCTAAATATGGACATTGGAACCAAAAAATTATTATTCAAGATGTATAGACTATGGTTATGATGGCAAGTTGGTTGGGTCATTTTACTAATTAATGTTGAGATCCAAATTGCTCTAATTTGATAGTTTGTAGTAACCATAACTCTGACCCACTAAAGTGCACTTTTAGGAAAAAGTCTATTCCTTATACCTCTAATGATGCATGTATATCTCAAGCTAAACTATCAAGTGACCTATATCATTTCTCATTTGTAAATTTAGTTGTTTACCATTCACCAAAGGGTCATTGTTATACACAAAAAGATCAATCACATGGAGACTATTCAGGTCCTAATAACTTCCAGTGCTCGTTTTTGGGGAATTCTTTTCCTCTTATGGCTTCTCCCAATTTAGGGTCCTTCTCCTCTAGTTTTGCTACAAACTTTATGTTTTTTTTTACCCATCTTTTCTCTAAATGGAACACTCATCAAGATAAGTATATAAGTCAAGATCAGTCTCTTTTCATGTTATCAACATCTTCTAAACTTGCAATTACATATCCGACTACCAATGAAGAAGATGTTATTTATCCCTCTTAGATGGATGTTGTTGTTAATGAGCTCATTTTTAATGATCAACCTCTTTCTTTCTTGTCTAGATTAGAAGCTACATCAGTTTCCCAAGAGCATTCATTGTCTTCTAAATATGCTCAAATTTTAGTAGTAGAGTGTAGTGTACCAATTCCTCCCAAATTCTTTGATGAAGATAACATGCTCCATGACCCTCATGAGGATAATGTTCACTTTAAATTGGACCCCCTTCACCTAGGATGGAGGACTCTATGAATATTTTAGATCTTGGCTTGGCAGTCAAAAAGTCTCCTGCTCAAACAGTTAGTTCTAGTCAAACTAGGCCCCTCTTTGTTGATCCACTTCTTATTAATGTCAGTTTTGATTTCTTCTAGAAATTTTCTGTTCTGCAATTCCCCCTCTCACCATCTCCTATAACTAAGAAATATTCTAAGCCTAGGGGTAGACCATCAAAAGCATCAAAAGCTAAAATAGAAGTTGATGCAGGGATTCAATCAACTTTAGACGGTAATTTTCCTACCTCTAAAGGATCGACAAGGAGCACCAAGGTGATCCTTGTTAGTTATGAAGATCCTCTCATGGAATGTCAGGGGCATTAATGCCCCTAACAAACGTAATAGGATGAAGCAGTGTCTTGATTCTATCCAATGTGATCTAGTCTTGCTTCAGGAGACTAAGCTATCAACAAATAACTTTCAAAAATCTGTTAGATGTTGGTCAACATGGAATTTCTCACATGTTCCTAGCTTGGGTGCTTTTGGGGGACTTCTTGTATTATGGAATCTAAAGACTATCAATGCTCAACATCTTCATCAAGGAAGTAATTGACAAATGTTATCCATTCAACACTATGAACTTTCATTCCATTTGATTAATATTTATGGCCCTACCCCTATGTCTGATAAAAAAAGTTTGTAGCTTACTCTTACATGTTTTATCCAACAATCAGTAGGTGCCATATTTATTATTGCTAGTGACTTTAATGTCATTCTTCATCCTAGGGATAAGTATGGGAGTATTATACCCCCATCTAGAGCTACCCAGGACTTTAATGACTATGTTAACAATAATGCTCTATTTGATGTTCCCCCACAAGCTAGATCTTTCACTTGGACTAATAGAAGAGTTGGGTTCCACCGGATTGCAATTAGATTGGATAAATCTTTGTGTTCACAATGTTGGAAATTGGTGAATAATTCTATCCAATCGGATATACTACCATATTTAGAATCTAACCATTTCCCTATTCAATTGTCCATTCTTCTATCAAATTCTCCTCTTACTAGTTTTTCTAGACCATCTTTTAAGTTTGAAAGTGTATGGTATCGTCATCCCCACTTTGATGGCCTCTTAAAACAATGGTGGAAGGATGCGCCACCAGAGCCAAGAACCAAAATGTTTCAGTTTCACAAGAAAATGGAGTATGTCAAAGGGCTTATTAAGATTTGGAATATACATATTTTTTAAAATATTTTTGAGGAGAAAAAGGTGGTAGAAGAAAAACTAGCTGAGATTAATGAACATATTTTACTTTATGGTTCAAATGCTAATATGCATTCAAGGTAGAAGAATTTGCAAGAGGAGTGGTCTGAATTATGTAAGCGAGAAGAAGAGTATTGGAGACAAAAGTCTAGAGAATTGTGGCTTCAACAAGGGGACCAGAATACTAAGGTTTTTCATGCATCTACCAAACAAAAGGAGGCTAATAACACAATATTTAAAATTCATGACTATCTAGGAAATTTGATTTCTGACGCTAAGGGCATTCAAACTGAGTGTAAGTTTCTTCTATAATCTTCTTTCCCCTCCACCACAGGATCCCCCCACTTCCCACCTTGTGCATGTAATGTTGGATTCCATTCCTTCTTTGATTATGCAACAAGACAATTTGATTCTTATGGCCCCTTTTACTCTTTGTGAGATTCATGGTGTAGTACTTTATAGGCCTGTTGATAAGGCACCAAGCCCTGATGGGTTCACTACATTACTTTTTCAAAAATGTTGGGATGTAATTTGTTTTGAATTGCTTGAGGCTCTTGAAGAATCTAGGAAAAATGTTTCCATTTTGAAGAACTCTAATACCACCAATATTTCTCTCATCCCAAAGGTTAATGATCCTTGTTTTTTTGTTGATTCATATCTTATTTCTTTATGTAACACTATCTATAAGATTATCATAAAGGCTATTTATTTGCAACTTAATCCCATTATTTTAAAAATTATATAAACAGAACAAGGGGGTTTTGTTCCTAGTCGAGAAACAACTGAGGGAGCTGTAATAGCCCATGAGACCCTTCATTCCATCAAAAAACATAATATTTCAGCCTTTTTTGTCAAATTAGATATGATGAAGGCTTACAATAAACTGAATTGGTCTTTTCTTCTTCTAGTCCTTCATCAGTTTGGTTTTTCTTCTAGGTGGTGTAAATGGATTAAAGCTTGCATTTTTGTGCACATTTTTCTATTCTCATTAATGGTGCACCAGCAGGTTTCTTTGCCTCTTCTCAAGGAGTTCGTCAAGGTGGCCCTCTTTCTTCATTCTTGTTCATCATTATGGCAGAGGCCCTTAGCGGACTTATTAACTCTTTTAACCAAAAAGGGTTGTGGAAAGGTATCAATATTATAGGTACATCTTTCTCCATAACCCATTCTCTTTTTGCTAATGATACATTACTTTTTGAATCATCTACATATCATGAAGCATAGAGTATGAAGAAAGCCATTGATCTATATACACAAGTTTTAGGTTAATGTATCAATGCAACTAAATCTAAAATTTATGTTTTTATTACATACCAATTGGTTTCTCAAAGAATAATCCATCTTCTTGGTTTTCGCTGTGATCGTTTACCTTCTTCTTATCTTGGTGTTCCCTTTTTTATGGGATTAAACAAACCCTTTTATTGGAAATCTATGATTGATCATATCAATATTAGAATTAGTGCTTGGAAGGTTCATTGGTTATCCCTCTCATTTAGAATTTTTCTTATCAAAACTATTCTTTCTACCATTCCTAACTATTACTTCTCCATTCTACAAGCCCCAAAAGGTATCATCTCTCAGATTGAAACTTTAATTTGCACCTTTCTCTAGTCAAATAATATGAATGGTCAAAAAAAAATACTGCTAATTTCTATTCATGCCATGTCAACCTCTTATGGAATAGGTGTCAGACTTCCCAACATTACCAATAGGAATAGGACTTTTGGTGCTAAACTTATTTGGAAAATGTATGAAAAATCATCTGCCAAATGGTGTCACCTTTTGCAACAAAAATATTTAGATAACTTGGAACCTTCCAGAGTTCTTAATGTGCTAGACCCGCCAAAGGGGTTTGTCATTTGGGATTTAATGTTGGCTTCTCGAGAAGTTTTTACTTCATTCATATCATGGCAAGTGAACAATGGGGATAGTGTCAATTTTTGGTTTGATTCATGGAATGGGTTCCCCCCTTTTCCACTATTGATTCTCTAAAGGATTTTTCAAACATGGTGATTCAAGCTTGGGGAACATCCTTTTCTACTTATATCTCAGCTATTCATAGGTTCACAAGGCTAGTCATTTGGGAAGAGCCCTTATCTCTTCCTATATCCCACAATCAGGTTGCTTCTTTCAAACAAGTTCTAGCTGAAAGGAATGTCTTTATGTCTAATCTTTGGGTTCTAGCTAAAGATGATAAATACTCAATTAAACTAGGATACTTGGCTCTCCAACACAACCAGTATAATCAAACCACATATTGTGCTTTTGAATTTTTTTAGAATAGCTTAGTTTTTCCAGAAGCAAGATGCTTTGCATGGCTTGTACTAAAGAACCAAATTTTAACTAGTGATCATCTTCATAGATTGAACATTTCTAATCCCTTTAACTATGTGCTCTATCTGCAAGTTTTAGAAACAACAGATCACCTCCTCTTAAACTGCCCTTTTGCCCAAGATTGTTGGCATATTGTCCTTGATATGCTTAATTTCCATACATGCCATTACCTAATTCTCTATGGGATTTATTCCAAGCATGGCCAATCTTTTACTCTAAATCAATGTTTTCATGTCTTTGGAAGTGCATCCCTGCATCTGTAGTATGTGCAATTTGGTAGAAAATAAACAAGAGAATTTTTAGATAGATGTCATCTCCAATACCTCAATTTTTTGAAGGATTAGAGAGATCAATTGTTGAGCTTGTTAATGCTTTAGTAAGTAAATATAAGCGTAAACATGTTTTTTCTCCTTGGGATGGCTATGTTATTTAGCAGTGGAAGGGTTTACTTTTTCCTCATCTTCTTGTTCCATTGTGTCCATCCAAGATTCCTCTTATTCAAGCACATTCCAAGTGGATTCCTCCAAGTGAGGGTTATTTAATACTCAATTTTGATGGGGCCTCTAGAGAAAATCTAGGCAACTCTGGCTATGGCATAGTCATTAAAGACTTTAAAGGTCGTGTGATTGCAGCAAAATTATCTTCTCTCCCTCAGTGTACTAATAACAAAGCTGAGGTATTGGCCTTGATTTTTAGTTTGGAACTTGCAAAATCACTTTCTATATCTAAGTTACATGTTGAAGGGGATTAATCGATTATTATTAATATGTGTATTTAATGTCATGTATATAATTGGTCCATTTAGTATATATTACATCAAGTATGGTCTAATCTTGATTCAATCTCTAAATGTTACATCATGCATACTTATAGAGAAGGCAATATTTTAGCTAATTATCTAGCTAATTTGGGTACTAATAGGGTTTATATTAACTCTTTACTTTCCTCACTTAACCTCTTTGATCTCCCCAACTTGGTTAATATTATGACAAAAGAATATGTTCAAAATAAGGCTGAGTCCTCCTTATATTTTAGTTGATCATAAATCATGACTTCTCTATGATTTTGCATGTTTTTTCTTTTATGGATCTCACTTATTCTTTTGAGATATTATATGTATTTCAGGGTCTTGGATTACACTTGCATCAGATGGCTTTCTAATATCATGGTCTTACTTGAAGTTTTGGATGTACATTAGTGATGAAAATATTTTTGATAGTTTTTGGCTGGGCTCTAGGTCTTGTCTCTGGCTCCAATCACTGAATTGTATTCATATGAGCTTTAGGCTCTTTGTAATTACTATATTCTCAATCTTAGAATCTCTAGGACTAGATTCATTAGTGTTAATGAATACTCTCTCTTGATGTAGTATTTCTTCTTCTGCATCTATTTTTTGTATCAAGCAATGACCAGAGTTTTTTTTTTTTGGTTCTTTTCTCTGGGAGCTTTTCTGAACCAGTTATTATTAATATAAATATAATGTTTCACCCAAAAAAAAGCTATTGAGGAGCCTCCGGAATCGAAGTTCACATGATTAAAATTATGTTTTCTCAACTCAAAAGCTTCCAAGTTGGATATGTTGAATATATGTTGTAGCTCAGTCAACTTAGCAAGAACATGTGTAGGTTTGGATCCTTCCTAGTTTTTTTATTCTTTTATGTTCAAAAATTCTTTGCATCCAAAGGTAATGTGGTCTAGAGTAAGGATAGGCTAGTAATTTATCAAATCAATGATTCATTCAAGAATTGGGAGAAATTTTTGGTGGAATAATGGAAGCATATTTTGAGAATTTCAAAGAGAAAATGCAAACAGGTAAAGGATACCTTAGTAGTTGGTTGAGAAGTATGTTCAAGATATTTATTTCTCACATTTAAGCAGTCATTCCTAGGACTACATGGTAAAACCCTTGGGATATGAAGTCAACATAGATGACACAAGGGATATCATAGAGGCTCTTCCTAATTAGCCTACTAACCCCAAGGAAACATACTTTGGTACCTATGATGAAGCTAAGACTAGAATATCTCTAAAGATAGATATTCCTCAAGTCCTCAAAAGAGGAAACAAGAAATTGAAAGATGGCCCTCTCATGCTAATCAAGGGTAAAGGTGAAGACGAAGGGGAAGAAGAAGAGAAAGAAAAATAAGAGGAAGAAGAGGAGAAAGAACCTCCCAAGAAGAAATAAAAAGTGTTTACAAGGGTACCCAAGAAAATAGCTAACCCTATAACCACAATTGCTAGAAAATCCAAGAGGAAATTGAAACTTCGGGATGATGATGATGATGATGATGATGTTTAGAAGAAAACACACCCATCATTGAGCTAAAGAAGCCCCCGCTATCCTTTGAGGAATGGAAGGTTTCAAATACATCAAGTATGAAACAAGAAGAAAAGAAGAGAAACAACAGATTGAAGATGCTCTAGTGGAAAAAATGGCCAAATGAGTTAAAAGACCAAACCCCTAATGTCCTACTAAAAGAAGTTACACACAGGTGGACTAATATTGTAAAAAAAGAAAGGGACATTAGAGAGAAAACTCTGAAAAGCATCATGCCTAACCTCTCCAATGTAGAAATCAAGGAGGCCTTGGCAAAGCATGAGAATAGGAAGACTCCAAGATTCAAGGTATTCCAAATTTTGACAAATAATATTGAAGATATTGTGTGTTCCACAACAAAGTTGTGGAAAATAATTTTTGAGGAAGAGTGCAAACTAAAGAAGGATGAAGAGCAAGAGGTATAGACTATAGAAGAGTCCGATACAAAGATGATGGCACCTATTGTGATTGCATCTCTAGCCTCCACTCTGAGCCAAGCCATTGCTACACCTAGTGTAAAACATTTAGAGAGGAAAGATCAAAGTCTTTCATCCACCCAAGTAGGAACCAAGTTACAAACTCAATATATCTTTGGGACAACTTTAATCAAGCAGAATCCAAAGGATGAATACAAGGTTGACAAAGGAAACAAAGAAGAAACTAAGATTCAACCAAATGGAGAGAGGAAGAGAGATGAGGAAAAAGATAAAGAAATCATAGTCTCTCCCAGTGCTAAATGTAAGGAAAAGGAAAAGATCTCTGATGAAATTGACCTTGACACTAAGATTGATATTCCAAATTGGGATCAGCCCAATCTCACTACTAATCAAATGGAAATCCTAGGTGATCTATGGAGAAAAAGGGCACGGAAAAGAAAATTGAGAGCAGAAAGAGATAGAGGGAAAGTTCTTGAAGACATCAAGGACATATTTTTTGATGTATTACAAATTAAGGTACATAATGAGGTCCTATTATTGAGAAATTAGTAGATATTGTACATTAATTCAATAAGGACATAGATGGGCAAGAATTACTTCTATAAAGGATAGAAAGAAAATTTGAAAATAAAGTTTTGGAGAATGTAGCAAAGAAAATTGTTATTGATCAAGTAGAACTATCCACTCTTATTGGAGCTCTTGAAGGAGTTGTAAAGAATGTTGTTTTATTATTCACAAATTTGTGTGGTATATCAAAATTCACTAAGGAAATAAAAGACAAACTGACCAAGATTGATGGAGATTTGAAGAGCAGTGCTAGTCAATTAGCACTTGACCCAAGTACCAGCTCAAATCATTTGTGAAGGTTAGATTTTTGACAAACTTGTAGGCAGATTTATTAATGAAGGAAGTCAGAATAAGGGAAACCATATTAGATATCCAAAGCATGATACTTCCTCATATGGATGTGATGCAAAAGAATTTGGCACATGCAAAGACATTAGTTCATGACACCAACTTCTCAGTTGCAGATCTCGTGATGGAGCTATTAGCTGAAATCTAGATTAAAGTACACATTTTGAAGGTACTACAAAAAATTTGGGATAAAACTATGTCTTTAATTTTAAAAGCGCATAATGATTTCCTCACACATTTTGGTATTACCTTGTACTTGTATATGTTTCTGGAATTTGTAACAAAAACAAGGGGGAAACATAGTATGTATATAATCAAGGGGAAAAAATGTATAAAAGATTGTGTATATGATATAGATTAGATGTTCAATCAAACAAAAAAAAAATGAAAAAATTCAAATTTAGAGAAGTTGTGACCAACCTAAAATTTCCAATTCAAACTAAGTTGCAGAACCAAGCATATGCAAGGGGGAGTTTGACAAAAAAAATTGATTAAGAGATTCTATTTATTGGCAGAACTACTCAAGATAAAAAAAATTGTCACTAATGCCAAAGGGGGAGATTTTTGACCCTATGGCAAGATGTATTATCAATAAGTGACAAATCACTTAAGTTATCCAGGAAGGTCTATTAATACTTTAATAGAGCTTTCTACCAAGGAGCAGATTTCAATGTATCCTGAGCATATGAAGGTATATTGTGTTAACCAAGCTCATAGTATAAACCGGGCTACTCAGTATTATAAGTGGGAAACAAGTCTTATGTGTGAACTGAGTTCATAGAGTTAATTGAGCTCTCTGTGTAAACCAAGCTAGCTATATCACCTGAGTTTCACAATGTTATCCCAACTTCCTATACTAACCAAGAAATAGTGTCACCTGAGCTCACTGTATTGCCCGAGTGTCAGTAGATCATCGAAAGCATTGTATTGTCTGAGCATCAATACTTGAGCCAACTTAAAGGTATATTTGGTTTCTATAAAGATACCTATTGTAGAAGCTGACTTGATATGAAGTTATTGTTTGAAGAGTGTATGAGGAAGACAAATTCATTTTTCTGAAGTGTGAAACATATGAAATATGTAAAATGTGTATTATGAGACATATATGAAGACAAGGAGTGAATATGAAGCAGAATGTGTAAGAAGGCTACAATGTAGTATAAAGGACAGAGCAGAGACCCATCCATCACAGCCAACTGATCTTATTATTCAAAGGATCTTATTTAGTAAATTAAGTTGCATAGTAGAGAACATCTTTTTGATTCATTCTAATAGGTGCATCAGTCAAATCTTCTAACCAGGAGGACCTAACAATCTTTTTCTAAATCTCTTAATTGAGTAGATACTTCATTATATTGTAAAATCCTTTTACAAGGTGGACCTAGGAGTCCTTCATACTCCTAACAGAGTAGATCATCAAAAGTGATTAATTGTAAGCCCTAACAGGCCAACTTTATTACTGTAGTAGTGAAGCATTGTGGGTGTCATCCCTAGCCCAATTTTACCTTCTACTTGGAGAGTTTCTAGGTTACCATATCTTGTGTCAAAATGTTATTGTGTTGATTTCTTTATTGCTTTATGTCAATTCTTGGAAGCAAATTAGATCATGTAAAGAATTAAAGCTGAAGTAATCTTAGAGAGAATAGTTTTATTGGTCTATTATTACAGAGAAAAGCAATCTTGTATTTATGTTGCAGGTCTATTATTATAGAGATAAAAAATGCTATATTAATTAAATAGAGATTAAAAAATATTATATTAATTAAGTCTCATAAGTAACAATCTTTTATCAATTTGTATTCATATGAACTTGATATAGAATCTTGTAGCTTTTTGTTGATACTAATAACAAGTTGTTAACCTTATTGAGAAGACAATAGACAAGGGGATTATTTTGAACTTGAAACAAGTTGTGTTCTCTATATTGAATTCATTCTTTCAAAGTAAAATGATGTGTGTAAAGGTGGTAAGGCTTTTTGATAAGAGATGTGGCTATCCTCCTTACAAACTATATAGTTGACCAATTTTTAAAAGATTGAAAACATCATGAATTTTTCTGAAAATTTTAGCATTTGATCTTTATGATCTGCATAGTTTGTAGTTGGAAACAATAAAGAATTTAGAAAAAAATCACTACTTTTCGTGAATCTGGAAAACAAAACTTTGACTTTATTTTGTCTTTAGTACATTTTATTTGAAGATTACCCTGTCCCTTTGATAGTGATAGTAACGCATAAGCTATAATAAATAAGATTAATTAGTTAGTGAGATTTACTGAAATTTATTGTTAAAAGTACGAACTATCACCCCTTTACGGGCTTCCTACTTTAAAATGTTTTCAAAACTTTTCATTTGTTATGATCAGCAACTCGACACCTTTATTTAATGGACAGAGAAAGGCCTTCCACTTAACAAGTGCAGGTCTGGACAGGTGAGCATATGAGATCCGACGTAGTCACTCTGATAGCGGTGCATTGCCAAGATCAATTCTAAATTCATTCAAGTCACATGCTGCACATTGCCTTGGCCGGCTTATTTTGGTTCTCAACTCCTATGTTTCTTCCGTGTCAGTAAAGAAGTCTTACAAGCACGTTACTATTTGTTTTTTTTGAGAAGGATGCATGTTTTAACGAGCTTTTTTCATTTATGATTACGCTCATAGTTGACTACTAAATTGTTGAGATAATGTAGTCCAGCGAAGTTGAAAAGCTAGACATATGAAACATTCAATCGACGTCGAAGCAATTAAAGTATTTTGATTTTGTGAGTATTTAACAACCGGTTTGCTACCTCCAAAGATAGATAGTTTTTTATCTCAGAATAGCTGTTGATTCCACGTCACCGAACTCACATTTTGTGGGCTGAGTGAAAACAATTGAGAAGGGGAATAAGAAGAATAGATTTTGAGTATTGAGAAATCTAAGCGTATATTTCGTAAATCAAATGAAGTTAAATGGCTCATAAAGAGTCTATTAGAGATCAAGTCTCGCTTAGTGCAATGGTCCAATATTATAAAGGATGAAACTGAGATCATGTCCCAGACAATTTTGGTAGAGTGGATGCCCCTCAGTCCTTGGCTCTAAGTCGGAGAGGTTTCAAGTACGAGCGGGCGTGTATCAGGTTCCCAAATTATTTTAGTGGTGGTCTATGCTGGTTGGTAGCTTGCAAGCTTCATACCTTTGTTGTGTTGCCTCATAGATTTGAACCCTCCATCGAAACAAAAAAAATTAAATATTATAAAAATCAAATCTTGTCGTTTAGACTTTCAATTGTAAAGGCATTTCATTTTGGTGTTCGTGGTGTTTTGTTATCGGTCACTTGGAATCAAATTGTACTCTCTTAAAGTTTTGCATTCTTCTTTTAGATGAAAGAATACTAATTATAAACTTTATAAAGTTATGAGTCATAAGCCTGACACTAATTTAGTGGCTCATGTTTCTCTTATGATTGTTGAGGAGTTCAATCTTAATCCTTGTATTCTACTAGTTGTTACTAATCCTTTTAGTTGCTTGGGAGTGTTGTGGGTGAGCCTACTATGGCTTGTTTGACTTCTCCTCAAACATACACTTCTTCATTTCAAGCCCTCTATTATGGATTGTCTCCTTTTGGTTCTTCAAAAATAGGTTCCCATCTCCCACCTCCTAGCGTAGCGATAAGTTGATAGGTTTCTTTACTATTGTTCAATGAGCCAAAAAAAAAAGATCATCTCAAGCATGTATCACATTCTCATACCCAAACTAAGCATGTTTGTGTATCTATGTCTAGTTATGTAACTATCTCAACAACATATTGGCTATTAGACACCAACAACATGGTAAATGACATTAGCCTTTGTTTCCCCTTTTCTAGTGTTGCCTTTGTCAATGACTTTTATGCCATTGGTCTACTTTTTAAGCTATTATTGCCTTATTTCAAATAGTCTTTGAGCAACTTTTTTCTAAAAAGATTGGAAGGTCCTTATTTCTTTCTTTGTCTAATAAAATATTTAAAAATATGGCATTAATGTTTTAGAAGTTTTACAATGTACTAGATGCAAATATTTATGAACAATGTATCTTCATTTTTTCATATTATATTTATAAACATGTGCAAAGAATGTATTTCTCTTTTTATGTGAGAGATTGGAATCATAGATGGATTGATGTTTGAAGATCAAAGTTTCTTATTGGTGTGTGTTGCTCAAGATCTAAGACATCCTCATTTTTGTATGTGTTGTAAAATATTCTCATTAGGAATCAAAGCTCATCTAGGATTAAATTCATTCCTTGAGAGTTAAATTGGGCTTAAGGTTAGTGAATTTACCCTTCTCCACAAGTTGTTTTTTAGCATGTTCAAGAGGGGTAAGGGTTACAACAATGGTAGAAAGAATGCTAATGTTCATTTTGGGTTAAAGATGATATAAAACCTAGGATGTCCGAATAGGAAACAAGGACTAACAAATTATTTAGGATGGGAAACATATATTTTTAGCATAGGGCATGTTCCAAGCTAAAACCCCGCCTATAATATAGACTATCGATTAAAAATACAAAGATATATTTACAAGTTCATTCAATTTTTTATTTTGATGACTCGATTCATGAGTCTCACATATTTGATGTAATGCTTCTTGCATCCATAGTGGAAATGATCAATTATTAGTTAAATATGACTTTGGAGATATTTTCTCCATCTAAAAATTTATAATATTTAAGTTATTTAAATAGGAACTTTTGATACTCTATTCTTATTTAAGATTATTTATATTTATTATAATTTTCAACATTTATTTATACTTTTTTAGACTATTATGTCCATCATTTTTATATAAATTTTATACAAACTCTATGATCTCATATTTTCTAAACAATGAATATATACAACTCAAGTCAAATAAGATTATATGTCAACACTTTCCACCTAATTAATGATAAGATATTTATTGTTTAATAAATATCAAAATATAACAATTAAACAAAACCTTGTTCATAATATTTTAGATGGTATTTGTTTTTTTAATTCTAAAAGTCAACTTCTAAGACCCCACACCACTCTTAGATGGAGTCAGCTATGCAACCGACCCATTTCCCACCTTACTCCAATTTATAGTCCATCTCCCATACATAGCATACATTCATACTACATTGCGCGTTAGTTTAAAGCCTTTCTTTGTCAGTCTAAACTAAAAATCCTCTACTTATTATTTTAATTCCTTATTTCAAATTTAAATTACTGCTAGTCAAGTTAAAGGAAATAGGTTTCTCAATTATTTAAGACAAGTGGTTTATTAATTATATTTAATTTTCAAAAATTTGGATCAGTAAATAGCTGAAGTCTAGATTTATTATTCTTATTTGTTGAAATTATTATTATATGTTAGGCGAGGGTAGATTTGAAGCCAAGACCTCCCACATGAGAGGCTCACAAATTATTGTTGTGTTGTAGGCTTTTGCCTAATTTTTTTTTTTTTTTTATTAGTAAGATATTTATGTTTAAAAAAAGCATATGTACAAAAATTTTAGTATATTTAAATTTAATGATTTCTACAAATATTCATATGTCAATTTTGATTT
>CM053783.1:824338403-824363403 GCA_028749045.1 Cupressus sempervirens
ACAAATAACACATGACACAATAAATTGGTTACCCAGAAACCCTCCAATGAAAAGATAAAACTAAGGTGGAGATGACACCCACAAATCTTCACTGTTGCAGTAGTCAAGTGTATCCAATTATGGCTACGATGAGCTTGACCATAAACTATGATCTACCCTATGAGGGGTCTACCCTATTAAAGGCTTACAAAGACTGTTAGGTCTCACCTTGTTAAAGAATTTTGACACCCTATTAAAAGTGTGCCTTGTTAGAGGACTTAAACTTACAACAAAGCAAGCACTCAGTTAAGAGATTTAAAAAAGCCTGTCAAGACTACTCTATTAGGATATTTGCTCTATATCACTTGTTAAAATAATTCAACACCATGATCGTTCAATTAGCACACTATTTCTAGATGTTAGATCTTATCTTTGTTGATAAATCCTTGATCCTTTTGATCAAATATGTCTCCTCTATCCTCTCTCTACTTTGCTCTATTCTCTCTAATTGATTCTACAATTCAAATCACTTTCATAACCTCCATAGCCACCATGAATGCCCTCTCTACACTTAGCATTCATCTCCTTACATTCTCTTCACATTCATACAAAAAATTTAGGGTTTTCCTTGTTAAATAAACATAGATGGAATGGGTTAGGTAAGAATCAATGGTAGTGGTTGATCCATAATGTCACTTAATTTATCCCTTAATTTGATTGGTTGGATATACTGCATAGGGATTCATAATATACCTCCATAATTATCTTCTAGAATTATAAAACAATCATTATGTCAACCCAAAAATGGTTTGCATAGAAGTTGTTGCCATAACAAATAACTATGCTAAAAATTGTTCACTCGGCATCTAAAGGTTCTAATGCCATCACTACATTCTCAATGTTGTAACTCAATTTCTGAATGGATTAGTATACACTATTTACTTAGCACCTAAATCATTCAACATGCATAGACTACTCATCACTTGAGTGACTCGGCACATACTATCTGCTTGGCATGTATTGTCTAGCAACTAATGCTTGGCATAATTTGATCATTTGGCTCACATTGATTTCTTAAGTTTCTTTGATCACTTAGTGTGAACTATAATACTGATAGAAAATGACCAAGTTTTTTGTCACTACCTTGTCAAAACCAATCTAACATTAACATCTTCAACTATTCATACCAACATATCGAGCACTTGTTCAAATATTCCCCAAGGTTATGGTGGGCAAGTATGAAGACATGTGCAACAATTGACTAAGAAACTAGAAGCACATGGATTCCCTAGTTGGAATTACTTTTAAATCATTTTGCACATGGAATCTAAATTACTTTTCAACTCACTATCAAGCATCCCCATTCCCGTCATATATTATCTCAACACATTCTAATAATCTAGTCGATGTCACGACTGGGAAATAGTTACATCGACATCAAAATAGTCTTATGCTAGAAAAGTTGTCAATTTAATCATTTTTTAATTTTTGGTGGCTAGCGAAAAATTTTGTCAATGATGGAGCACAAAGAGGGAAAAGGAGCCTATGAAGCCACGCTAATAGCAATGGTTGAATAAGCTAGATATAATCAACTAACCACTCAATGTTGTTTTTCTTAAAACTAGCCTGCTAAATTTTTTTATATTGTAAATGCAACATGGATTTGGAGAAATTAAGTTGGAAAAAAGGGAAGATTTTTTGTGAAAGTGACGAAAATGGTGACAAGACAACTTCCTTTCTCTAGTGATGGCAACTGTTGGATATAATTGATTAATTGTGCATTGTCTTTGATGTTACACAAAATTTCATATCATTATTAATTGGTACATGTCGATCTCACTTGAGCATTGAAGACAATTTTCTATGGTTACAGAGCAATCTTGAATTTGCCTAGTTCAAAAGGTAGTGTCTACTGAGTTCACTCAAGTGTCAAAGGAAAGTTTGCAGAAGGTGAATGTTAACCAATCTCACTTAGTTAATGAAGGAAAAGTTAGATGGAACCAGTGTTAATCGAGCTCACTTAGTTACCAAAGGAACTTTGCTAGTATGCAGTGTTGACTGAGTTTTATTTGGTTAACATAGGAAAATCATTTCTGAGTTAGTGTCTACCAAGCAAGATTAACTAACAAAGGATTTTCTTGTTTTGGCATATTGAGTTCAATTGATTTATCTACTGGTTCTAGCTGACTAAGAAGGTGAATATTAATTATTCTAAGTTGTATTTGAGCTGACTTGACAAAATAATAGATATAAATAAAAGTCAAGTTGTGGGATAGAAAATGTGAAGTATGTGTGAATGCATGGAAGATTTTTGAAGATTTAATGATGCAAAAGGGAAGTGAATTATAAGGATAAGCAGAATATTCTTATGAAGCTAAAAGGATACATTTGGTCAGGAATGATCAAGTACAATCTAGAATTGAGATATGTAATCAGCAATTGAGTTGCATTTAAATCAGGTCATGTCATTGTTCCTCTCTAATCAATGTAGCAATGATCTAAATCTCTTAACTGAGTTGTCCTAATAGCTATTTGTAAATCCTCTAACAAGGTGACAGTTCTATTGAACTATCTAAAGACCTCTAACAAGGCCACTCCTAATAGGGTGATTAAATCCTCTAATAGGGTCACACCTAACAGTGTGTTTTGTAACCTTTAATAGGGTTTTCTCCTAGCAGGGCTCACTTCAAAAGAGTGAAAAATAGTAACTAGTTGCAATTGGTGGTTTTTCCCAAATTGGGTTTCCATGTTAAATCTTGGTGTCAAATGTGTTCATGCAATTTCTTTTATATATTTGCAACTTGTCGGATACAACTGTTCAATTGTGTGTTGTCTTTGATGTTACCTAAATGTCATATTAGTTATCAGTCAGAGTCTACCAAGCTCAGATGGTCAGCAAGGCAAAAGACAAAGTTTACTAAGTTCAGAAGGTTAGCAAAGAAGGTTTACAATGTCTACTGAGCATTCTCAGGCTTTACCTTGCACAGGCAATTGTTACCGAGCTTTCAAGGTTTAGCAAAGGAAATTTAGTTGTTACCAAGCTCACTCAATTATCAAGAGAAAATAGTGCAGGGTATAGTTCTAATTGAGCTTTCATGGATAGTGAAGGAAATTTAGTTCTTACCGAGTTCACTCGGCAGCCAAAGGATTTCACAAAAATTGCAGTGTTAACCGAGTTGAGATGGTTAACTCAAGAAATTATTTTTGAAAGTAGTATTTACTGAGCAGGGTCAGCTAGTGAAGGATTCCATTATTTTGTGAAATAAAGTTTAGTTTTTTAATGTAATATTTGTAGCTGATTGATATATGGTTCATTGGTAAATGTAACTTGTGAATGAGCTGACTTCATAATCTGAATGGTATATACAAGAGGTCAAGTTGAAAATTCTAAGTGTGTGGAATGGGTTTTGATGTAATGTGAATGAGAATGAGGACTAATCATTGTGAAAGAAAATTTTGAAGGATGATCAGAGATCATTGAGCAGCAAAGCTATATTTGATCGAGAAGGATCTAATAGTGCAGAATACAGATGTGTTATTAGAAAATTTAGTTGCATCTTATTCCGGTCAATTCATTGTTACTTTCTAACAATTGTAGCAGTGATTTCAAATCTCTTAATAGAGTTGGTTTAATAGCCATTTTGTAAATCCCTTAACAAAGTGACAGTTTAGTTGAATTGTTCTAAAGACCTCTAGCAAAGCCACTCCTAATAGGGTGATTAAATCCTCTAACAGGATCACACCTAATAGTGTGTATTGTAACCTTTAACAAAGTTGGCTCCTAACAAGGCTCACTTTAGAAGAGTGAAAATTAGTAGCTAGTTACTTGGTGGTTTTTCCCATCTTGAGTTTTCACGTTAAATCTAGTGTCTCTTGTGTTCATTTACTTACTCTTGCATGCATATTAATAATCAAGAATGCTACATGATCAATAAAAAGTTAATCTACCAAGTTACAAAATTCTTACAGTATTTACTGATTATCAACAATAACTAGTTGTTTAAGACATCTAAGGGATCTTTGGATTTGTTTTTGTGATAACTAATTCACCCCCCCTCTCAATTACTCCATCTATAATTCCAACAATTGGTATCAGAGCTCTTGGTGCTTGCAGGAAAATATTTCAAGGATCTAAGCTAAAGATCAAGATGTCTTACAAGAGGGAAATTCCAAGACTTAACAAGGACAACTTCTCAGCATGGCAAGGGTTGATGAGACTTCATTTGGCTTCTATTGGTGATACAAGGCTGAAGTACCTTGATGAAAAATATGCAGAACCTTCTGGTACATTATCTATCAATGATATTGTTGAAAAGAAGACTCACAACAACATGATGATAGATATAGCATTTTCTCTGAGTTATGAAAAATTTGATGGCATCAAGGATTGCAAAACTGCCTTTGAAATGTGGAATAAGCTAAAAGAGATCTATGGAGGAGATGATAATGTGAGAAGAGCCAAAGTAGAAAGTTTGAGAGAACAATTTGATCAAATGAGGATGAAAGAGGATGAAAACATTGCAAAATATGTTGAAAGAGCTAAAGCATGTGTTAGTGCAATCAAAGCATCTGGAGGAGATATCAAGGAGGAGACAGTTATAAGTAAATTTCTTAGAACCCTACTTCCTATTTATGCAATCAGAGTCTCTACAATTAAAGAAAGAAGATGTGAAGCAAATCATAAGATAAATTTAGAGGCCATAGTTGGAAGATTGACTACATTTGAACTAAACAACTATGATAATTATGTTCCAACTCCCAAGAATATTGAATCAGCATTTGAAGCCAAGCTTTCACTCAAGGACAAATGCAAGAAGATAAAAGATCTTCAATCAGATAGTGATGAAGAATCAGAACAGAGTTTAGACAATGATCTTGAGGTAGTTGAAGCTCTGGTAGCAAGAAAATATTCAAGTGGCAAAGGAAAATACAAAGGTAAGGTTCCTCTAATATGTTTTTCTTGTGAAAAAATTGGACATATTGCTGCTAGGTGCCCAAATAAGCAAAACAAGGATGAGAAGGAAGGTCACAAGTGCAAGGGCAAGAAAGACTTCAAATCATTCAAGGATAAAGGTAAGAAAACATGTTTCATGGCTAAAGATTCTAATGATTATGATGATGAAGAACAAGATGAAATTGTTTACATTTTTGTAAAGGATGAATCTGATAATGATGAAGAAATGGCACTCATTTCTCATGTGAGCAAAAATGATACATGGATTATTGATAGTGGTTGTTCTCATCACATGACTAGTGATAAAACTAAGTTTGAACATTTTGAAAACTATGATGGTGGTAGTGTAAGGTTTGGTAACAATGAACCTTGTTGTATAAAAGGAAAAGGAAGAATCTCACTAACCAAGGAACTTGTATGTGATAATGCATATTGGGTAGAAGGACTAAAGCACAATCTGTTGAGTGTGGCACAACTACTCAATAATGGATTCAAAGTGGAATTCATGCATGGAAAAGCAAGACTGTTGAATGACAAAGGAAAACTGATTGGATCAGGCAATCAAACAAAAGTTAACTTGTTTTATCTTGAACTTGGTGAATGTTCATGTTTTATTGCTCAAGTTGAAGAAAGTTGGTTATGGCATAGGAGGTTATGTCGTGTAAACTTTGACAACTTGGTAAAAATAAGTAAATTCAAAAAAGTAAGAGGCATTCCTAACATAAAGAAACCTGAGGTTGGTCTATGCAAGAATTGTCAAATCGGCAAAATGGGAAAAACTAGTTTTAAGAGCAACAACTATCAGTCTGAAGAAATTTTAGAAATTGTTCATACTGATTTATGTGGACCTATTGGCATTGAAAGTTATACTGGTGAAAAATTCTTCATTCTTTTTGTTGATGATTATTCAAGAATGATGACTATCATGTACCTAAGAGAGAAATCAGAAGCATTTGAAAAGTTCAAATGGTATTTGGTCAGAGTAGAAAAGGAAATAGGCAAAAGACTGAAATGTTTAAGGTTTGACAGAGGTGGTGAATTCATTTCACATGAGTTCAATAACTTTTGCATTGAAAGGGGAATCAAAAGACAAGTTTCAGCACCTGGAACTCCTGAACAAAATGGAATAGTTGAAAGAAGAAACAAATATATCATGGACTATGCAAGAACCTTAATGATTAAAAAGAGCATTGCTATCAAATATTGGAAGGAAGCTATCAACACTACAGTTCATACCTTGAACCGAGTACATCTGAAAAAGGAGTCACTCAAAACTCCCTATGAGTTGTGGTATGGCTTCAAACCCAATATAAGTTACCTAAAAGTATTTGGAAGCAAATGTTACATTTTGAAAGAATCTAGAAAAGGTAAATTTGATGTAAAGGGTGATGAAGGAATATTTTTGGGATATTCTTGCAAAAGTAAAGCATATAGATGTTTGAATCTGTCTACTCACAATGACCAATAAACATTACCATAGTTGTCTGGAATCAATACTTGAAACAATTAAACTTCATATCCAAAATCAACAAAATCCTTCATTGGCCAACCCTGCTCGATAAATACTAATCCTGAAATGATTTCTTGTGTTAACCAACAAAAGCTTGATTAACACTACAAATTTGAAAAATCTTTTGGTGACCAAGTGAACTCGGTGAACACTAAATCTGACCAACTTTCCTTCACTAACTATGAGAGCTCAGTTAACACTACTTTCTACCATAATCTCCTTTGATCCCTGAGTGAGCTCAGTAGACACTGTCTTTGTAGAGTAATCTCCAGGAATGCTCAATAGAAAAAATAAATAAACAAGTGAGCTCGATAAGAACTGACTACCAACTGATATAAAATTTGTGTAACATCAAAGAAAACACACAATTAGACAATTGTATCCAACAATTGATGCAAAATAGTTGTAAGCAAGGTACTCAAAACTCTTCTTCCCTTTATGAAATTAGAGTGTCTACTATTCAAGAGATGAGATGTGATCTAAATAACAAAATAACTTTGGATTCTCTAGTTGGAAGATTGATAACTTTTGAGTTGGATAACTATGATAACTATGTTCCTAGTTCCAAAATTATTGAGTTTGCATTTGAAGCCAAACTCTCACTCAAAGAAAAGGGAAAGAATTCAAAGACAAATCAATCAAGAAGTGAAGAAGAGACACAAGAAAGTTCTAACAGTGATCTTGAAATTGTTGTAAGGTTTCTCTAATATGTTTCTCTTGTGAAGAAGTTGGTCACATTGTTGCTAGGTGCCCAAATAGAGAAAATAAAGATGAAAAGTAAAGTAAAAAGTACAAAGGCAAGAAGGAATTCAAGAATTGCAAGGACTACAAGAAAAAAGGTAAGAAATATTATTTTATGGCTAAAGATTATGACAATAGTGAAGATGAAATGATATATTTTGTTGTAAAAGATGAATCAAATGATGAAGGAGATAAGATGGCACTTATCTTTTATGTTAAAAAGATGATACATGGATCATTAATAGTGGCTACTCACTTCATATGAATGGAGATATATCAAAGTTTGAACACATAGAATATTATGATGGTGGTAGTGTAAGATTTGAAAACAATGAACTATGTGACATAAAAGGAAGAGGTTGTATCTCTTTGATTAATGAACTTGTATGTGATAATGCTTATTAGGTTGAAGAACTAAAGCATAATCTACTAAGTTTGGCATAGTTGAATAACATTGGATTCAAGGTAGAATTCATGAATGGGAAGTCCAAATTGCTAGATGGAAAAGGAAATCTGGTTGGATCTAGAAAAAAAACAAAAGGTAATCTATTCTATCTTGATATCAATGAAAGTTCATGTTTTATTGCTCTCAAGTAGAAGAAAGTTAGTTATGGCACAAAAGATTATGTCATGTAAACTTTGATATTCTGGTTAATATAAGAAAACATAGAAGAGTAAGAGGTATTCCTAGTTTAAAGAAACCTAATATGGGTTTATGCAAAAATTGCCAAATTGGTAAGATGGGAAAGACTAGTTTCAAAAGCAAAAGCTATCAATCTAAAGAAGTCTTAGAACTTGTACATATAGACTTATGTGGACATATTGGAATAGAGAGTTACAGTGGTGAAAAGTTTTTCATTCTTTTTGTTGATGATTATTCTAGAATAATGACTGTAATGTATCTAAAAGAAAAATTAAAAACCTTTCAAAAATTCAAGTAGTACTTGGCAAGAGTAGAAAAAGAAATTGGAAAAAGATTGAAATGTTTGAGATCAAACAAATGTGCTAAATTCATCTCCAATGCATTCTACATTGAAAAAGGAATTAAAAGACAAGTATCAACCCCTGGTACACATCAATAGAATGGTATAGTTGAAAGAAGGAACAAATCCATCATGGATTGTGCAAGATCATTGATGATAGAAAATAATGTTGCAATCAAATACTGAAAGGAAGCAATCAGCAATGCAATTCATACCTTAAATAGAGTACAACTAAAGAAAGATTCAAATCAAACTCTTTATAAAATATGGTATGGCTACAAACCTAATGTAAGTTACTTTAAAATATTTGGTAGCAAATGTTATATCTTGAAAGAATCTAGAAAAGGCTAATTTGATGTCAAAGGTGATGAAGGCATATTTCTAGGATACTCCTATAGAAGTGAAGCATAAAAATGTTTGAATTTGTCTATTCATAAAATCATAGAAAGTGCACATCTGAGAATTGATGTGTTTGCAAAAAAGTGTGAAGAAGAAAGCAACAAAGAGCTAGAGGATTATAGAAGCTTTGTTTACTATGAACCTGATACCCTGCCAAACCTATCTAAAAGAAAGGAGGCTTCACCTCCTAAGTCCCCATAGTTTCCTATAGCTGTTGATTTTTAGATAATGCAACCCAAGTCATAGTCTAAAGGACCTAAGTCATAGTCAGAAGCTACCAAGCTACTTCAAGAGAAAACTGAGTCTAATGGACCTAAGTCATAGACAGTGGGAGCCAAGCTTGATACTAAAATTTGTGATGAAATCACTAAAATTCATTTCAAATCCAAAGAGCTTGTGTTTGCAAGATATGATAGAAGGCATCATGTACCTAATCAGATCATTGGAGACAAATTAGATGGAACAATGACATGAAACAAATTGAAAGGTACATGTTTACTTGTTGAATTTGAACCTTGAAATGTCAAAGATGCATTGGATAATAAAAGTTGGATTGAAGCAATGAATGAAGAAATTGAATAAATAGAGAAGAACAAAACTTGGACTCTTGTTCTTAGACCCAAGGATAAAAATGTAATTGGCACAAAGTGGGTATTCCGAAACAAGTTGAATGAAGATGGAAAAGTTTCCAGAAGCAAAGAAAGGTTAGTATGTAAAGGCTACTCTCAAGAAGAAGGTATTGATTATGATGAAAAATTTTCTCTTGTTGCAATATTAGAAGAGTAGTTAGAACTTTAGTAGTATATGCAACACATAGAGGATTTAAATTTTATGTAATGGATGTAAAATCTGCATTCTTGAATGGAATTCTTGATGAGGAAGTCTACATTGAAAAACTAGAAGGTTTTGTAGATCCTAGAAAAAGGGACATGGTCTAAAAATTACACAAGGCATTATATGGTCTCGAGAAAGCTCCCAGAGCTTGGTACAAAAGACTACATAACTACTTGGTATAGATTAGTTTTCAAAGAACAAATGATAAGAGTAGTTTGTACATCAAAGAAGGACTAGACAAGAAAATTGTGTTGGCACAAATATTTGTTGATGATACCTTATTCATAGGAAATGATGACTTGTGAAAGCCACTTTCAGAAGAAATAAGCAAAGAATTTGAGTTGTCTATGTTTGGTGAGATAAAATTCTTTGTTGGATTATAGATTCAGCAAAACAAAAATGGTATCTACATTACTCAATCTAAGTACATCAAGGAAATATTTTTAAAAAATGGAATGGACGATTCAAGACCAAATGGAACCCCTATTTCTATTGGACATAAGCTTTCTAAAAATGATGATTCCAAAGAGGTAGATTAGACCACATATAGATCAATGATTGGAAAATTTTAGTATGTAGTGCATACAAAGCTTGATATTGCATTAGTAGTCAGTATGGTAGCAGGATTTTCAAAAAATTCCAAAGAAAATCACATAGTGGAAATCAAGCGAATCATGAGATATCTTAAAGGTATTGAAGACTATGGTTTATGGTACAAAATAGGAGGCAATTTGGACTTAAAAGTATTTACAGATGCTGATTGTGCAAGAAGTATTGATGATAGAAAAAGTATTAGAGCGGAGCATTTTTTCATGGTAAAAGACTAGTGTCTTGGACAAGCAAGAAACATAATTGTATCTCTCAATCCATAGAAGAGGTAGAATATGTGGCAGTGGTAGTTGATTGTTCTAACATTGTTTGGTTCAAACAATTGATGTCAGGAATGAAGATAGAGATCAAAGATCTAACAGTCATATAGTATGATAACACTAGTGCAATCAATATATCAAAGAATCTAGTGATGCATACCAAAACAAAACATGTTGCTATAAACTATCATTTCTTAAGAGAGTTGGTGCAAGATAAAGAAGTCAAATTAGAATATGTAAATACAAAAGAAAAAATTGTAGACATATTCACCAAGCCATTACCTAAGAATGCATCTTTGTATCTAAGAGGTAAGCTAGGGATCATTAATGATGTTTAGTGATGCATCAACTAGAGCATTATAAAATATCAATCAGTTGATGCAAAATTGACAAGAGCCTATTGCAAATGAATTAGTACTTGAGGTACATTGATATTCACCAAGTATTATCTTTGGCATGTGTTGTTAAAGAGGGAGAAGTTTATAGTCATATCTCATAGAAATTTTAGTTGTAAAGAAGGAGAATTTTTTTGTCATAGTGAAGAGATGTCAAAGAATTTTGTTGGCATTGAAGATAGTTTTCTATGGCTATCAAGTAATCCTTAGTTTGCCTAGTCCAGAAGGCAGTGTCTACCAAGTTCTCTTGGGGGTCAAAGGAAAGTTTGTGGAAGATGATTGTTAATTAATCTCACTTAGTTAATGAAGGAAAAGTTAGATGGAACCAGTATTAATCGAGCTCACTCAATTACTAAAGGAACTTTGCTACTATGCAATGTTGACCAAATTTCATTTGGTTAACATAGGAAAATCATTTCTAAGTTAGTGTCTACCAGGCAGGGTCAGCTAACGAAGGATTTTCTTGTTTTGGCATATTGAGTTCAATTGATTTATCTATTGGTTCTAGCCAACTAAGAAGATGAATATTAATTATTCTAAGTTGTATTTGGGCGGACTTGACAAAATAATAGATATAAATAAAAAGTCAAGTTGTGAGCTAAAAAAAGTGAAGTGTGTGTTAATGCATGGTAGATTTTTGAAGATCTAAGGATGCAAAAGGGAAGCGAATTATAAGGATAAGAAGAATATTATTATGAAGCTAAAAGGATACATTCAGTCAGGAATGATCAAGTACAACCTAGAATTGAGATATGTAATCAGCAATTAAGTTGCACTTAAATCAGGTCATGTCATTGTTCCTCTCTAATCAATGTAACAATGATCTAAATCTCTTAATTGAGTTGTCTTAATAGCTATTTGTAAATCCTCTAACAAGGTGGCACTTCTATTGAATTGTCTCAAGACCTCTAACAAGGCCACTCCTAATAGGTTGATTGAATCCTCTAAGAGGGTCACACCTAACAATGTGTTTAAATCTCAAGCACAATGGGAGCGAGAGCGCAAGTTCAAATTTCAAATCTGGAGACAAGCAAGAATTCACAGGAAGGCGAACCTCGATCACCAGGCACACAGGAGGGGATCTAGGCAGGCATCAAGGAGGAGTTAGGAGATGGGGACCCACGTGAGGACATTCCAGGGATTCTCCCAAAGCGCTGGGCCTCACTCTTTTGAGTCAAGCCTAGGTAAATCCTCTTTCCCTCCGATTAAGGTTGTGTCGGGTCTGGAAAAGGGATCTTTCATGATCGCTATTCCAAACGAGATTGTTGATCACAGCATTGCCTCTATGGCCTCAACACTCATCAAAAAGTTTATTGGCCCTAGACCAAATATTGATGTGGTCTAGGCCTATACTCTGAAAAAATGGAGCTTGAAAGGTCAGGTCTCTATCACTGCAATGGCTAAGGGTTTCCTTTCTTTTGAGTTCTCTTGTCATGAGGATATGGCTGAGATTCTATGTGAAAGTCCCTGGAGCTTTGGAAGGGCCACCCTCATGCTTCAGAGATGGTCGTCCCAATTGGACTTAAACGAATCTTTCCTCTAGCAAGCTTCAGTTTGGGTCAGACTCCCAGAGCTACCTTTGGAGTTTTGAAATGAAGATGTCTTCAAGGGAGTGGCCAGCTCTTTCAGAGAGCTTCTCTCCATCGACCCAATCACTTCTTCGAAGAGTAGGCTGACTTATGCAAGGATTTGCATTGGAGTAAGGGAAGGGGAGGATATGCCCGAAGTGGTTTGTTTTCAATCCAAACTTGGTACCCATATCTAGTAGCTGGACTTTGAAAGTGTTCCTTTTGGGTGTTTTCACTATCTAAAAATTGGCCATGAGGCTTTTCAGTGCCCAAAAGCTAAGATGACTAGTAAGCGGAATCCCCCTTCTTCTTCTCAACAAAGGTTGAAGAAAGTTTGGAAAAAAAAGACCACGACTCAAGGCCAGAAGGACCTAGCTTCAGGGACCCAGGTTGTAGCAAAAGCCTCAAAGAGGATAGACCAAGCACCTAAGCGAAAGACTAGTGAGGGAGAAGAGTTTCCCAATTCCTCTCTACCTTTAACCAAACCCCAGCCATTAGCGGATGATCAGGTCAAGGAAAGGACCCTCAAGCCTGGAGTAGAGGAAGTTAAGGGTGTCTCACAGAATGATCTTCAAGAGGATGGTTTGGACCTTCCCCCTAGAGAGGAGCAGCCAGTTCTGGGCTCCATGGAGGAGTACAAGGAAAGAGATAATAGGGAAATTATCGTCTTCCAGGATCCAGAGGAAAATTTGGTCTCCACCAATGATGCACCGACCCAAACAGGAAATAAGGAGGATAAGGAGAAAGATTAGAACCAAAGGGTTGATCTTCACAGCACCCCAAGGAATGCTAATAAGGCTTCTAGATCCTTGAAGTTCACAAAGAAGGAAGAGATACTAAGGAAGAATCAAATCAGAGATCCATCCAAGGCTTCTCCAGAAACAACTAGGAGTAGCTACAAACCAGATGTGGGTTCTACAACTAAAGAAGGCAGGAAATTAGAAAGGGAGTCCAGAGAAGAAGAGACTAGAAGATGTCTGGCGAATGGGTGCCAAAGCACCCTGAAGGACTTTTCCAAGAGTAAAAAATGAAGATCATCTCATGGAATATCAGGGGCCTAAATGGTGCCCATAAAAAAGAAATCATTAGGAATTTGATCAGAGACCAGAGACCAGATATTTTGACGATCCAAGAAATAATAATGAAAAAGGATTCTTTGAGAAACATAGAGTTCAGTAACATGATGAGCGGAGAGGCTACAGACTTTGATGGAGTCTCTGGGGGCCTACTAACTTTATACAAGTCAAATCTTTTCAAGGTGGAATCGATTTCCAATGCTGGTAACATTCTGTTTTGTAAAGTGTACAGTATTCATTCCAATGAATTTTGGTTCTTGCTCAACATTTATGCCCCCAACAAGAATAGAGAAAGAAACTCCTACTGGTCCAACATAGTAGGGATGGTTCAGAATAGTAACTTGAAAAAAGGCATAATTATGGGAGACTTCAATACCCCTCTTCTGGATAAGGAGAAGAAGGGCGGTCTGCCTCAGGATTGGGATAGCAAGCATGATCTTTCTAACTTTATCAATGATTTGGCCTTTTTGGATCTAGGCCTCATGGGTGGTAACTTTACTTGGTCCAATAAATGCTTATGTAAGGAGTGTATTCAGGTTAGACTGGATAGAGCCCTCATTTCTCCTGATTGGCTGCAGTCCTCTTCTTGTAAATTAGCTCTTTTTCCTAGAATTGGGTCAGACCACTCCCCCATTTCCCTCTCGATTGTCCCTTTTGACCCCTACAGACCTCCTCCTTTCCATTTTAAGAAAATGTGGACCTCCCACCCCGACCTTCTAGAGAGATTAAAGGGCTGGTGGAGCATAGATGTGGAAGGCACTACTATGTTCAGGGTAGCAAGGAAACTCAGTAATGTTAAAAGGATGTTAAAAGCATGGAATAAGTCAAATTTTGGTCATTTATTCTCTATGATAGAGTATCTTTCTTCTAATCTCTCTTCCATCCAAGCCTCCATTCAGGAAAATGGGTATGATGCCTCAATTAGAGATGCAGAGCTGTCCATCCTGTCTGATTTACATGACATCATTAGTAAAGAGGAAAAGTTCTAGAGGTGGAGATCTAGAATCAATTGGCTCAAGGAAGGAGACCAGAACACAAAGTTCTTCCATTTATCCACACTTAAACATAGAGCTAACAACATGATTTTTGGCTTGAAAAAAGACCACGGTGTGTTGACTAAGGAAGATGATATTTCACATGAAGTTGTCTCTTTCTTCTCCTCCCTTCTTTCTTGGGATCCTTCTCTCTCTAAGGTGGACCAAGATGATATTGTCTCTTGCATCCCTTAGATCCTCCAACCGCACCATAATAATATGATCTGGGCCATTCCTTCTGATTCTGAAGTGAGAGAAGCTCTTTTTTCTCTTTCGACAAATAAGTCACCTAGACTTGATGGTTTTCCTACCTTCTTTTTCCAAATGTACTAGCCTGTCATTATGAAGTATGTTGTTAAGGCAGTTCAGGGGTTCTTTGGAGCTAGATGCATCCAGAAGGAAATCAACTCCACTTTCTTAGTTCTTATTCCCAAAGTGCCAGGGGCTGACACTCTGGATAATTTTAGACCCATCAGCTTATGCAACTCATTTTATAAGATCATCTCGAAGGTGCTCACTTTGAGGCTGCTTAAGCTCCTCCCCCCTAATCATCTCTCAACAACAATCTGGTTTTGTCCCAGGCAAATAAATTTTAGACTCGATTATCATGGTGCATGAAGTGATTCACTCTATGGAAGCTAGTAAGAGAGAAGGGATGTTACTCAAACTTGACATGTCTAAAGCTTACGATCGGGTGGATTGGTCCATTTTGGAGTTGGTGTTGAAAGCTTTTGGCTTTGATGTCAAATCTTGTAAGCTAATTTCCCAGCTGGTCACCACCCCCTCGCTAGCTATTTTAGTGAATGGATCCCCCTTTGATTTCTTCAAACCCACTAGAGGCCTTCATTAGGGAGATCCTCTATCACCGATTCTCTTTATCATCTTGGCAAAATGTATTGGTAGACTCATGGAGAAGAAAAAGAAAGATGGGAGGATCAAAGGCTTTAAACTTTATTCCAAATGCGCTCCCTTCATGCATCAGCAATTTGTTGATGATACCATTATGGGAGGAGAGGCTTTGGTCAGGGAAGCCAAGGCTATGAAAGACACTTTGGATACCTATTCTGGAGGGTTGGGGCAGCTTATAAATTGGGACAAAACCTCTATTTTCTTTATCAACACTCTGGAGGGAAGATAGCAAAGAATCTCTAGAATCTTGGTTGTCAGGTGGGGAAGCTTCCTTCTTCCTACCTTGGTCTCCCCTTGGGCATGGCCCCTTCTGATTCCTTCTAGAATGGCATCTTGGATAGATTCAATGAGAAGTTGGCTATCTTGAAAGGAACCTCTCTTAGCCAGGCTGGAAAATGTCAACTGGTTAAATCCATCCTTCAAAACCTGCCTATATATGCCCTAAGCCTTTTCACCATACCTAGAAAATATGTCGAGAGAATGGAGAAAATCCAAAGGGATTTTTTATGGACAGGAACTGATAGGAATCAAAGGTACCCCCTCGTTGCTTGGGACAAAGTTTGTCTCCCTAAAAAGAATGGGGGTCTGGGGATCAGGAAGCTCACTCATATCAACAAGGCCCTCCTGGAAAAGAAAATCTGGCACATCTTTAGTAGCACAAGGGAATGGAGAGACACTGTGGTGAACAAGCATATAAAAAGGCCCTCTTTTCAGTGAGGATTTACCCAGAGGCTCAATTGTTTGGAATGGCTTCTTAAAAGTCAGGGATTTGGCTAACTCTAAGGTCTCCTGGAAGCTAGGAAATGGGGAGAACATTCTTTTTTGGTCAGACAGCTGGGTTTCTTAGGGCCCACTCATTAATAACCCCACCTATGGTGTTTGGGCTAATGATTGCATCAACCTTTTTGGGCACAAAGTCAGTAACTATAGGACTAATCAGGGATGGAAGGACCTTTCTATCATCTCAGAGGAACTCAAGCCAATTATGATCATGCTTAATTCCTTATCCCTCAACACCAACAAGGATGAACTAGTTTGGAGGGATAATTCCAATGGTCTCTATTTGGTTGCCTCTAGGTACTCTGCTTTATGGAGTACAAATGTGTCCCCCCCTTGGTCGAGGGCCTAGCTCTTGGGCCTAATGCCAAAAGTCAACATGTTTTTTTGGTTGGCACTTCAGGAAAAAAATCTCACCCAGGAAAATCTCATTAAAAAAGGTCATATCATGCCCAGCAAATGTGTTTTATGCAAAGATGAGTCAGAAACATGAAATCATTTGTTCATTCTTTGCTCTTACTCGAGAACAGTCTGGGACTTCCTCACCCAAGACCTTGACCATAGCTGGTGCATTCCTTCCAACCTCCTGGACTTCTTTTGCCAATGACAAGGTATGCTCAATGGAACTACCTTGAAGGAAATTAGCTCCCTGCTCCTGCCCCATTTTTGTTAGAGCATTTGGAAAGAGAGAAACAACTAGATTTTTAGAGATAGGAAGGAGCCGGCTTTGTTGTTGAAAGGAAGATCTTCAGTAACATAAAGGAAAATATTTTTGTGAGAAAGGGGGGAGCTTTTGAGATAGGAGGTAGGAAGAAGGAGAAGGTAATAGACAAAATGAGAAAAAGACAGAAAGCCAAGTGGCACCTCCCCCCTGAAGGCTGGGACAAAGCCAACTTCGATGGAGGATCCCTTGGATCCTTGGGTAGTGGAGGTGTGGTTAGAAATAAAAATGGAGACAATATTGCGGTGTTCGCTCTTCCGTTGGGTTTCCAAACAAATCATTTTGCAGAAGCCAACACTGCGTGCAATGTAGTTAAGCTGGCTTTTGAAATTGGAGTCACCAATTTATGGTTAGAGGGGGACTCGAGTAACATTATTAAGTGCATTAATGGCAATTCATATCCTTCTTGGATGATTGCAAATCTTATCAATGAGATGAGAGAGACACTTGCCAAATTCAAAAAATTCCATGTCACCCATACTTACCGGGAAGCAAACCCGGTTGCCGATAGGTTGGCAAATATTGGGGTCGGCACAAACCAAAAAATGACATGGCTTCCCAGAACTTCTTTGTCGGTGGACATCAAGTGTCTGATCGACTTGGAGAAAATCCAAGGAAGTATAGAGGATATCAAGATTTAATTATGAATATGAAAGGGTTAAGATATATGGGTACTTTTCATAATAGAAAAATGGGAATTTGTAAATGCAGATATCCTACTATGATTAATTTCCACGCTTTGTGGTTTCTTCATTGCATTCATTTCAGGGGCAACAATAGAGTTATTTTTCTCTGATCCTTGCTTAATCTTGGTGATCCTTTCCAGTCTCACAGTGAAGAGCTTATGAGTAAGGCAGGTGTGCAGAGTGAGGAGATGGTGGGCGAGAAATGCAGAAAGGAGCCGATGAGGGACTTTGAGAAATGGAGAAGCAGGCTGAAAGTTTGGAAAAAGCTGGAAGAGGGTGGGGTAACTAAGTATCTCATGAAGTTACATGGTTATGATCAGGAGGTGACTAATAGTATGCTGGGGTCATGGAAAGAAGGCAGGGTTAAGGTGAACAGCATCAACTTCTAGATAATGGAGGAAGTAATCGCGGTTGTCACCGAGATCCCTATCGAGGGTTTCAAATTCTTAGGGATAAGAAGCTCTCAGCCAATGCGGTAAGGGATTTTTTGGAGAGTGAGAGGGAATTGAAGGCATTAAAAAAGCTTGACACCTACTATGTCCCTGACTCCATGAAGAAACGGTGGAGGTATGTGCTAAAAGCTATTATTGAATACATCACTTTGGACCCAAGGTTTGATAGAGCCACCCACCACTTTGTTATTTTAAATCATTTTCGGAAGAAAGCCAAAATTTCTTTTCCTTTTTATCTATTAACCTCTATGAGTAAGGCGATGGATAGCTTCAAAAAGAAGCCCACTGCAAACTCGGCTCTGCATGAAGGGCTGCTGCTTCTTATCCATGAGCACTTCAAAGCCCAGACCATTAGTAATGCCCCCCTCAGACTGAGATTGTGGAGCCTGGAAGTTCCAGTTACTCCTCTAACTCAGATGACATTTAGAGCCTCAGTTGTGAGAAAGGCAGAGTCTCCTCCTCATGGAAAGTTGCGACTATTAAAAAATCCCCCTCTCCCATAACCCCAAGTAGAAAAAGCCCTAGGGATCTCAGGCAGAAGCAGGCTGAGAAGGCTGAGAAGGGAAGCAGCGACGATGAGGAGGATTTGGAGTCTAAGGAGGTGGTGAAGGACACACAGGAGGAAATAAAGGTCAATAGTGGAAGGAAGAAGTGCAAGAGGGAGAGCCTGGAGGATGTGCGCTCCCATTATGAGGAGACATCTACACTGCCCCTTTCTCCTGTCCATTTCCACCCTGAGGATCAGATTGAGGAGAAAGCTAGGTATGTGGAAGGGGAAGTAAAAACCAATGATAGGAGGAAAGCATAGATTAATTTCAATGTCAAGACTGCCAAAATGGGAATCTTTAGGGATGCCATGAATCCCCAAATCCTAGTGGATAATCAAGAAGAGCAGCAGCTAGAAGAATTAATTGATCCAGCAATTGTGGCTATTTCAGACAAAGCTAAGGGGATAGGGATGAATCTCTTAAATAATGCTTGCAACAGCATGATTAATAATTTCAGATCAATCAAATGGCTCTTATACGAGCTCGAGGAGGTTAAAGACTAGGTGAAACACATTGAGGCAACAAGGGAAGGAACGGATGCCAACAGGAGGATAGATTTGGCTGATAGGCTCACTTTGGCAGAATAGAGGATAAACAATCTAGAAAACTACAATCACAACCTTACCAACCAGATGTTTTCCTTGTTAAGCTCCATCAACAACAACATCATCTCTCTCATGGGTTGGATCAAAGACAGAGAAATGCATGAGGATGAGGATGGAAATGACAGAGACGAGGCCAGAATAGAGGATGACCTTGCAAAGGACAACTCCACTCCTACACAGGACTAGGGGAATCAAAGAGGGCAACAAATGGAAATAGAGGAGAATCAACAAGCCTTTGAGGTTGCTCAGGTGATGCAGGATCTGGAGCAAAAGAACGAGGAATAACTTTTTCTTGTTCCTTTCATTTTCGTTGTCTTTTGGCTTTTTGTGCTAGCTTTTGACAATGGCTTTGTCTATTTCCTTTTCCTAGTCTTTTCTCAGTACTTTTTCCTTTGGCTAGGCTTAATGCTTATTATCAGCCTTTGAACTTAAACTTTTTTGGCTGTGTTGTCACGCTTATTTTTAGCCTCCTTATGTACTAACTTTCGGGTTTCAGGTTCCCTGTAAAACCTGTTTATCTAATAAAAAACAATGTGTTTTGTAACCTTTAATAGGGTTGGCTCCTAATAGGGCTCACTTCAAAAGAGTGAAAAATCGTAACTAGTTGCAATTGGTGGTTTTTCCCAAATTGGGTTTCCACGTTAAAGCTTGGTGTCAAATGTGTTCATGATATTTCCTTTATATGCTTGCAACTAAGTTAAAGTAATTAAAGATAACATCTATAGCTTTTCATGTTTAGTGTTTATCAAGAAATTTTATTGTTTACCAAGTTACAACATTTCTTTGTTTGCTGAACATTAATAGAATTAAGCTTTCACAAAATTATTTTGTACAAACATCTAAGGGATCTAGATTTATTTTTTGTAGTAACCAATTCACCCCTACCATCTCAATTACTCCTCTTACATTTCTAATAGGTAACAAGTGTGTTTGCTACATGTTTTTCATACATTTAATTTTCTTTTAAAAACTCCCTCTTCCTGCTATCATTTGGCAGAGGTCATTCCCCCTATCTCTCTTGTGGCTTTGCCCAGGGCATCAACGGCTTCTAACAATCCAAAATTGATTGATCCCACCAAAACCATCAACTCTATGCTTGCAAGACCCAAATCCTTCTCCAAAGTGGTTGCTAACTTTGGAATTTCTATTGATGCAAACTCAAGGTTTGATTCATTAAGTATTCATGAAGCCTATGAATCTGGTAAGAACAATGGAGTTATTGCTTTATCTTTCTCTGTATCTCTAAATCCAAAAATTCTTGTTAAAATTGTGAAAGAAAAAAATAGATTAAGGAGTATTGCTATTTTTTTCTCTATTGTTAAAGTAGATAAATGCCCTCCTAGGAAATTTTTAGATGATTGTTCCATAACTATGGGATCTTGAAACTTGGATTTCATAGCTCATTTTGTAGACAAATTCAAAAAGGTTTATATGTAATTTCTTTTTGAATCCTAAATCACAAGCCGAAGTGCTTAAAAAACAATATTGAATAGTAGGCTCTACCTCCTTTCAATCCTTGGCTTGGTCCCCCAAGGCCATTCATGAGGAAGTTCTTTCCCTCTTAGCCCCTCAATGGATCTCAAACAAATCTTTCCATTTCCATGGTACTTCCTTCCACAATTACTTGAACCACTTGGTAAAGTCATCCAAATGGATGATACTATGAGATTGGTTCCTAATATGGATGCTAAGCTACTTATTTTGCTGAATCCAAGTAAAATTTTTTTGGATGATATCAATATTAACATCACTAAGAAGTTCTTGGAGGTCTGAAGACTTGTTTCTTATGTAGAAGGGAACGGCATTTGAAGAAGGGCTGACCCATCATTAAAAATAAACTTCCATTGGCTAAAGCCTTGCTACACCACCACCCCAACCCCCCACCCCCACCCCCACCCCCAATTCCATTAATTCTAATAACCCTCATGTGGATCCCTCTATGATCAAAATCCTTCTTGCAAATGAACATCCCATTCCCCTCCCCACTTTGGTTTCTATCTCCCTGCCCATTCCTACTACTCCTTCCCCTACTTTAATCTTGGCTAATTCCTTGTCTATTTAAAATGAGAATCAAAATGATGATTTTTGAACTATTTCTAAGAAAATGTAGATGAATAACCAATAAGAAGACTAATACCTCCATTGTGGGCTCCCATTCTTTAAGTCCTCTACTAGCCTCCAACATAGACAACCCCATCTTGGTCATCTCTCAAGGGACCCAAACTAGTTCCCCCCAACTAATATGATCAACAAGGAACCCATTGTCATTTTCATTGTCTCATCCCCTCCCCAAATCCTTTCTCATCAGACTTTCAAAGAGATTGGTGATGATTGTATGATTGAGGTCATCCCTTCTTGTAAGAAATACCTAGATTCTACTAATCTCCACTCTAAGCAGCTCGTAGATGTGGCTATCTTGTCCCCTACTATCTCAAATAATATGATGAATTCAAGGAGAATTTCCCCACATCAAAATGATGAGTGGGGCCTTTGGGTTCCAAGAATAAGAACTCTTCTAAAAAAAAGCATGGGGACATCCTCTCTATTGCTATGGCCACAACTATGGGGTTAGCAAACCATTGTTCCCCCCACCATGTTTCCAAATGAATTGCATCTCATGGAACATAAGGGGTCTTGAATCCCCTAATAGGAAATTTTTTATCAAGCATTATTTAGATACGTATAATTCCATGGACTTCTTGATGTTACAAGAGATTACAGCTATTGGTTTTGTACTTGAAACCAATCTTAACTTCCTTTGGGAAAATGTGATAAAATTATGCACTAACCACCCTAGAGGTAGGGGTGTTGTTGCACTTATAGTTAACCCAAGATAGGAGAATTATATCAATGGTAATGGGATCTCCCCTTGTAAAAAAGTAGTGTGGATTACTATTAATTACAATAATAATATCTTTGGATTTTTTATATTTATGACTCAAATGATTTTAGGGAGAGAGGAGTCTCTAGAATTGGATGGTTTCTCTCCCTAATATCACATGGCTTATGGGTGGGGATTTCAATATGGTTAAATCCTAAGAAGAAAAAAATGGTGATCTTCCATTTACTTGGAAATACATGGAAAAAATCCATAGGAATAGAATGAAAAATGCTAAACATCTCTTTGACCCCTTGACTGGTAATAAAGACACTAGAAATCTAGGATTATGGCATACTTGGTGTAATTTCCAACAAGGGCCCTCTAGATTCTATTCCATATTAGACCATTTCTATGCTAATAAAAATTTCTTCTCTATCTTGCCTGATAAGCTGGGAAAATTTGTCCTCATCACCTCCACTTCCCTTTCTGACCACCATCCTATCTCTACTTGTATTATGATTAACAATTCTCGTGTGCACAACAAAGGCTCTAATCCTAAATTTATTTTGAATACTAGTCTTCCTAAAGATGAATATTTCCTTGTTGCCATTCATATCATTAGACTCATTAATAGGAACAACTTTCCTACTAGTTCCCATACAGATAGATGGAACATGAACATTATTGCTTAGCATAATTTGTTAAAAACCATTGGCCAAAAAAGGGCGAAAGACTATAGATTCACTTGAAAAAAACCCTCCTCTAACCTTCAAAAAGATGAAACTAAAATTCAATACAATCCCTTAAACTATGATCTCGTCACTTATGTGATTAATGCTAAGGAAACCCTTAGACAACATTAGCAAGTTAAAACTAGAAGTGCCAAAATTAGATCTTGTGCTCACTAGCTATAGCTTGGTGATTGTGGTTCTAATTTTTTCTTTAAGCTTATAAAGCCTAAAGAGTCTAATGAAAATATTGATAGAATTATAGTTTATAATCAAGAAACTACTAACCTTAGCAACATCAAAGAGGTCTTTGCTAAATTTTACCAAAAATTCTTCACCTCTGAGGATTCAGAGGAGGCTACTTCCTTAGAAATTAGTGTAGATCTCTTATCCCTAATAGGATATCCAATATTGATGGTGACCTACTATCTAAAGATATCTCCTTGGATGAAATTGAAAAATCAATTAACTTCCTGCATAATGACAAGGTCCCTGGGCTCGATGGGCTTCTTGTGGAGTTTTACAAGGCTAATTTTAATTGGATATGCAAAGATCTTCAAGATATTTACTTAGAAGCCTTATCTAGAGGTTCCCTAGGTAGCTGCATTAATAGAGGAATTATCAAATTGATTCCTAAGGATGGGGACAATGTTTTCATTAAAAATTGGAGACCTATCACTCTTCTTAATGTCTCCTATAAAATCTTTACCAAAATCCTAGCCTTGAGAGTTAAGAATATTATTCCCAAATTTGTTTTTTCTACCTAAACTAACTTCATTAAAGGAAGATATATTCTTGAGAATCTTGTTACCAGCTGGGAAGCCATGAATTGGGCCAATTACTCTCACAAAATATCCTTCATGTTTCTTCTAGACTTCAAGAAGGCTTATGACAGAGTGGAATGGAGCTATCTCCATGATGCTTGAGGCCTTTGGATTTCCTAAAGTTTTTTGCAATTCTATTATGTTTCTTAAATATACTTTTTTTGAAGTTGATGCTAATGGCTCCCTTTCTGATTCCTTCCACCTTGGTAGATCCATTAGGCAAGGTTGCCCCTTGGCTCTTGTCCTCTTTGTTATTACCTTTGATGCTATGTATTACACTCTTAGAGATATCTCTATATCCCCTCCTATTAGGGTCATATCTCTCCCTAATTATGATGAGCTTATAAACTACCAATTTTCCAATGATATTGATATTTTCTCTGGAGTCATTGCTGACAATTTTGAAGCTCTGCAAAACAAACTCAATTTCTTTTGCAATATCTTTGGTGATCATTTATCCCATGCCAAATCTATATGTCTTGGATGGGATGAAAAATCCCCTAACTAGTTTAAAAATTATGATTTTCAATGGGGAGGTGCTCATAAAACTTTGAGATATCTGGGCATACCCATTTCTATTGATCCCTCCTTAAAGGTGATGGGGAGCTTCTTCTTTTTAGAGCCTTTTTTTCCCTAACAAGGATATTTCCTAGCCTTGTTAGGGTCTCTTCTCTAACCCTAACTTAGAGGATTCTCTTCCAATCCCCTTCCACCAAGAAACTCTCCTATCAATTCAAAAAATTCCACTCTTCTAACTCCAAAACCCCAGCTATGCACCTTTAGGCTTATCAAGAAAAAACCCAACCAAATGCTACCTAGTAGGGAAAAATCAATTTTAGGCCTTCCACTTGAGGTTCTTAACACATTTCAAGTCATTTTGCACCATTTTTTTAGGTTTCACACACCCACAACCCATTCTTGCTTTGTTTGTCCTTATAGTCCTATGAGCCCCTATTAGCCCTCATAGAAACAAGGATTCTTCAATAACTTGTGAAACCCCTTAACAAAGCCTATATATTTCTACTCAAAATTTTATCATATTGACCTGGAGTTAAGGATTTTCTAGGTCTCACGTCCTCAAAATGTTCATACATCACTATTCTAGGATACCCTACTTTTAAGGGTTTCTAGGGAAATGATGGCAACTTCACTTCTAATAAAAGTAAAAAATCACTCTAGACTCCCTCCTCTAGTTCAAGGATGCTAGACACTCCCTTCTATCATTTCCCAACCATTATTGGCACACACAAATCTAGTTTTCCCTTCATTTCTCTCCTACAAGCATATATATGCCTTGCCAAGCTTCCACTAGCTTGTCTAGGGCTTGCTTGAAAAAATAGAAAATAGTCTTCCCTAACCTCCAAAATTTATATTTACATAATAAACATAGGTTCTTACTTTATTCTCAAAGGCCATAGGTTTTCAATGATGGGAACTCAAGTTCTGGCCATTTTTGTGTGACCTTGCCAAATCTGACCAGCAGGAACAATGAAACAAAATAATTTTGTAAACCTAGTAAAATGTATGCTAATGATTAAAAAAAATATTTTATTGAGTTATTACATGACCACAAGCATCTAATCCATC
>CM053783.1:824368403-824430903 GCA_028749045.1 Cupressus sempervirens
CTTGGAGGAAGATTGGTCTCTTAGTTAAGCAAGAAAATGGATTGTATCTCACATAGTATAGTAGAGGCATAACATGTTTAGGATATGACTCCTAACTTCCCTTGTGAAGCGTATAGTGTTATTAAATTTGGTATACAAAGAGAAAATGTTCTCTAGTACCTTCTTCACACTTTCTATTTTGGTTGCTAATTCAACCTATCTCAGTGCAATAACACTTGATATCTTTCATGAAATTTATTCTAAAACTTTCTCTCAAACCATTCAAGTAATTTGACATTTGTTTCTAGGTTTATGTCATTAATTGTCTCCACTATACTGGTTAATTATTCAATTATTGGCTTGTTTTCCTCTGGAGCTAACAGACTGAATGCATCAAGAAAAATTTCTTTGATATCAATCAAAGCTTGCTTCTACCTATGCTCATGTCTAGGAAGTTATTGATTCTTCTTCTTTGCTAGAGCTTCCTAGAGTATGCACATATGCTCAATAGTGATAGTTGCATAATCAAACTTGCAAAACTTAATTACTTCATCCAAATTCACATCAACAAATGATGTAACTCCAACTTCCTTAGACGTGCCTAGAGTTGGCCTTGAGGATTGTTATGGTGTAGCTTCTATGATCGGCCTCTAAAGAGCTTGACTAGGAGGAGTAGCAGATTATGGTAATGTTATCAGTTCTTGTATTGCTAATTGCTCCTCTAGCTTTGTTGTCAAACTTGACTCTTTAGTCATGTCCTTCTCTCTCTCTATATTACTAGTAACACCTTGATTCTATATTGTAGGTGTAGGAGTATCTACCTAACCTATTGTAACTTGTGTTCCTTCAATCTTATCTATCCCATCTTTTTTCTCTCCAACTATCTCACCCTTGTCATGTTCACTTTCCTCTATAGTGATTGAAACCAGAGTACTTTGTACTAATGTACTAATGGTAGAAGTAGTTGTCTCCTTCCTTTGATACACCACAAGGGGTAATGTAGGTTGTATCATGGTGATTGAGGAGGGGCTGAAGGTGAAATTTGTTGTTGTACTTCCTCCCTTGCAAATACCTTGTTTTCCTTCTTAATCTCATCAATACTCATCAATACAGGATTCTCACAAAGTGTGGCATAGGTGGTGGATTCCACTAGTATTTTCTTCAAGTCATCCTTTTTGAGGGGATCGATGCTCTAAGTGATAGTATTAGAAAAATCCTTTATCTTTACAATGTTATTTTCTAGGTTCACCTCATGTGGAGGAATGGCACTCAGCACTAGTGTATCTGGTAAACTCTATTTTGTTTGTTTCTCATCCTTAGTTGGTGTTTGTGTATCCACATTTGTTTTAGTGTCTTCCACTTGTGTGACTAGCTTAGTATCAACTAGGATTACCTTAGTTACCTATTGTCTCTCTTCTTTGTCCTTACCTACCTCAATAGGTGCCTACATTATTGCCTTGGTTGTTGTTAAACCATATAATGATTTTCAAATCAAAGTGGTCTTTTTTACAACATCCTTAACTTTCTTCTACAATATGTTGAATGTCGTGTATTTTGGTGCAAATTTTCTAGTATTATTCTTCAATGCCTTGGCCATTTTCTCTCTATCCAGTTCTAGCATCACTTTGGCAAGTGTAGTCTCTTTGATTTGTCTTTCTATGTTTAGACTATATTGCCACTTTTGCTCAACACTATTAGATAATTCTTTTGGTAGAGAGTTGGCAATGTCAATTGGAGTTTTTTTTAATGTTTCCATCATGGCATTTATTGACTCCTCTACTTGGTTCATCTCAACTTTACCAAGTGTATCAAATTTAATACATATGAGACTAGATAAATCAAAATTATTGCTTATATTCTCACATATATTGTCTATACCTAAAGAAGGACTATGACTTACCACTTAAAACTAGTTGTTGTCATCAAATTCAGTCTTCTCTTTATCAAATTTAGTTGGGGCAACATATTTTTTCCTCGGTCTCTTCTAAGATTCTTCACCCTTGCTAGCTTGACTAGCTCTCTTTGGCTTTGGCTTGGCTACTTCCTTAGCCTTTTGTCTAGTGGCTCTTGTGTTAGCCCAGTTTTTGGTATTGTATTCTGAGTAGGTTTTGCAACCTTCTTTCATTTACTCACTGCTGGTTCTTTAGCTTTTCTTTTCTCCCTGGTGCTTCACTAGCTTCTTCTCCCTTAGCACCTTATATAATTTCTACTTCCTTTGCTTGTTGGTCTTCTCCTTGACCTTGGGTGATGGTAAGTGTTGTTTGGATAGTTGTATTCTCTTCTTCTTCTTCTTCTTCTTCATCATCTTCTTCTTCTACCCCTTCACCAAATTTCTTTGTTAGTTTCTTCACCATCTTATTCTTCTTCCTAATGACTGAAGTAGTCTTCAAGTCCATGGTGATTTTTTACTTAGCCATATCATAGTTCCCAAAAGTTGTAGCCTCCCTATCCACTTCTTATGCAAGTAATGCAGTGATTGTTATAGAGGCTTCATCAATATTGATTTCATATCCTAATGGTCTTAACCATCTAACTCTAGGAACTGCTGCTTAGACATATGAAAAGTCAATTTCAACAAGGAAGAAAGCATCATCAAAATTCTTCTACATTAGTGAAATTGGCATTCTTAGTCTTTTTTTCATTTTCTACTTGAATTCTTTGAAGTAGCTTGTCTTAACTGACTCAAAATTATCATCTAGTTGCTCGATGAATTCACCTATTTGCATTGTAATAGGTTTGTTTACCTTCCATGAAACTTCACCAAAACTAGGAAATGTATTATGTTCATAAAATAATATACATACAAGAATAGATCCAAATTTGTATTATGTACTTTTGGTCTTCCTTATGGCTCCTAAATTCTCAATCAATTGTTGCAACTGTAGCTTGACAAGATCATAAGTATGATCTTTCTTCACTATCTTATATCCCATATCAACTGCAATAAATGGAACAATGTTGAGTCTATTGGATTGATAGAACTTGTGTGTTATAATCCTTACTGTAAAATAAATTATGGGATTTGGGATTGTATCTATTCTCATCCCTTGTTTATTTCATACAGCCCCTGTATTCCTTTCAGTTATCTCATTTACTTCACTTCTCATTGTCTTGGGCTGATCTAGGGTTGGATACCATGTAACTCTATGCACAATCTTCTTGGTGATTTTCACCGGTCCATTCTCTAACCATACAAAATTTTCATGTATTCTACTCAACACTATCTTTATCCATTTTGTTTTGAAGATGTTGGGGAAATCTAAGGCATGAGTTAACCCTTTCTTCTCAACAATTTTGTATTCCTCCTTCAATGCTCTATCTTCACACAATTTCCCATAGGTCTCCCTAATTTCCATGTCTCCTATGCTTCCAACCTTACATGTATAGCAGTGTCTAACATATTTAATCATTATGACTTGCGGTGGTATCATTGACAATGCACCAGATGGATCTTGTTTATAAGCTATGTCTAGAATACCTCTAAAATTTGGTTTTTTTATCTCATTTCTTATCAATTATACATTTAAATTTTCATTTCCATCTACAACCTTAGTTGTTGAAGAACTAGATGCCATTTCATAAAACTAGGTTTTGCAAAAACTTGAACTTCATAGCTTGACACATGATAAATACCTTTTCAATCCTACTGAGACGGTGTTGAACAACTATTAAATCTCTTTGCAAATGCTTAGAACAATTTGTCCAGTGTGTCATTAGCTCTTTTTCCTCTCCTTCAAATTCAAATGATGTCAAATAAGTAGAAATCAATCATATAGACCTCGAAACCTTGCAGTTAGTGCTAGTGCTTACACATCTGTAAGCTCAACTTCAATAAAGATTTCAACTCACTTGACTTCCATGAAGTTTCCTCTCGGCAACCACTACAAGATTGATCTACACTAATAGTTTTGATAGTTGGGCATGAATTGACATTTCACTTGGCAATCATAGTGAAACTTTTCATGCTTGGCAATAAACATGAAAACTAGCAAAACTTAAAGATTTCTTCTTGATTCTTAACAACACTTTGCATCTTTATTCATGCATATGTAATCTTTTCATAACAAAATCCTTGGAACTAATGTGTAGTATATATTTTTAAATGTTAGTCTTACTTACCTCTTGATTACTTAATTGGAGGAGGTGTGATCACCTAACCCATTAGGTGAAGTGATCCCTTTTGAACTTGATGTGTTGCAATATTTCTTTCTCTTCCATGCCTTGTTGATTTCATCTCTGACATTCTCAACATCTACCTTTCCTTTTCCTTTGTTGAACTCATTGCTTGGTGCCTTTGACCTTGTTGGACAATTTCTACTTACGTGTCTAGTCTTCAAACAACTAAAACATGTGGTTTCACTCAACCATCTATTGTAATCACTTATGAAATGTGTTCTTATGCAGTTTTCAGAAACATGTCCATACTCTTGATAGTAGTGACAACTATACCTTGTATTGATCCCAATTATAAGAGTTCCCATTTCTTAGGATTCTAATTTGTAGTCTTACTTGGTATGACCTATGTTACCACAATTATGACAAGTAGGTTTGGAGTTCTTACCTTTGTTACTTATTTCTTCACTACTTTTGGATGATTATCCTTCTTTAGTACTAGTCTATCCCAATCTAGAAGTATCACTATTGGATCTAGAGGATCTCATCAATTGTTTAAAGTACTTGATGGCTTCCCTAGATTTTTTGAAATTGTTAGTAAACTCCTATTCTCTTTTCATATCATTTCTTAGTTGTTCATTCTGCAACTGTAGTAGTGTGATCTAAATATCCTTTTCATTTAGTTCATGATTTACAATCATCATTTGACTCAAAGTTTCTAATTGTATGTTAGCTATCCTAGTTACCTCTGATGTTTTCTCTTTGAGTATATTGTTCAAAATTATTTTATCATCTTCAATCATGACTCTATCCTCTTCAACTTTCTTTTTATGCTTGGTCACCTCACATAACAATACTAATTGGACTTCTTATTCTCTCTTTAGATTTCTAACCTCTTCAGTTAGGGTTCTATTCTTTTCCATCAGATCTGCAAGTGTTGCATCAAATTCATTGGAGTTTCCATTTGTAAATAATTCAATAGTGTCAATCTCTTGGTATTGTGTGTCATTCTCTTCAATAGTAATTTCTTTCCTTCTTTTCAATGATCTCTTTAACTCATCTCTTGCTTCATTTAGTTGATGTAGGGAAAGTTGTATTTCAATCGTTTGGTTCTCAATAGTCTTTCCCAACTTATAGACTTCCATCTTCAATATCTTTCCTCAAAGCTACAAAGCTTTCCTTTCTAGAGAACTATGCTTTGATACTAATTTTTGGAAATAAAATAGGGAAATACACTCTTTTGGCTGGGGGGGGGTTGAATTAGCACTTAAAAATTGCAACTTATAAAACTATTCACCACACATCCATCTCACAATCTATGCATCTCACAATTTATGCATATAAATTGAAATGTCAAATTAAGCATATACATCCATAGCATGAAAGTAAATATTCAACACATGTATGACACAACATATTTGGTTACCCAAAAACCCTCCAAGGAGAATGTAAAACTAGGGTGGGGATGACACCCACAAATCTTCACTACTACAGTAATAAAGTGTATCCAATGAAGGTTACAATGTTTGATCATGAAACATGATCTATCCTGTGAAAGGTATGTCATGTTAAAGGCTTAAAAGATTGTTAGATCTTACCCTATTAAAGGATTTAAACACCTTGCTAAAAGTGTGTCTAGTAAGAAGATTTTAACTTACAATGAAGTTGTAAGAATTTTCCTTTGCACAAAATCACCCAAGATCAAGGAACTCAAGCACAAGCACAAAATGGACCAAAGTATGATCAAAATAACAATATGATATTCAATTGATGTACATACACACTAGGAGTGCCTAAATACAAAGGCCTCTAGAATGCTTCTAGAATGACTAGTAGTTAGCAATATGATAAGCCTTACAACTAAGCACATGTCCACCAAGTGTGGATTATCCTCCATTAAGCACAAGAGTTAGTGAAATGATGAGAGGATTAGCCTACAAAGGTGTGTCACGTAAAATTATGTGGTAGAGACCATGTGCTTAATTAAGAGTGTGAATAACTGTGTTGTCAACATGACAACTTAGTTAATTATGAAAACTCTAGTGTTATCAATACCATGTGCTAAATTAAAATTTCTTACTTCTATGTTGTCAAAATGACAACTCATAAGAGTACACAAACTCCTAGGTGTCAAACTAATAAATAATAAAATAATGCATTGACCTAAGTAAACTTAAGTAAAGTGTAAATAATGAATACTTATTTACACCAACACCTCCCCTTAAGTGCAACTTAGGGTAATGTACTTAAGCTCACAAAAGCTAAGATGAAAGTGCAAGATGGGTCTCAGCTACTAGGCCATGTTAGGTACCCATGTATAAAATGCAATTAAATCTCTCATAAAGTGGAGAAAGAGGGAAAACCTCATGGGAACACCACCACCCCCCACCCCCCCCCCCCCCAAAAAAGAGAGATGAAAAAACAAGATGCATGGATGGATGGAGTAATCAAGACCCCCCATTATGACATACATCAAGTATATAAAATAGAGAAATAGGAGTAGAACACAATCCCAACAGAGGAAAAGGTCCCCCCAATAGAAAGAAGAAGAAGAAAGGAGACAAGGTAGTCCACCACCCCCCCCCCCCCCCCCCCCCCAAAAAAAATGTAGAATGCTAATCTGTGATAGTTGCTCCAATGTAGAAGCCAATCCATGACTGCTGAATAATGTTCCTCCCCTTTGGAAAAAACAATATCATAGGTATAGATGAAGATGAATGGTGTCTCTAAAACCTACGCAAATATCCCTGTATCAATACTGATGGTTGCCCCTTCCAACACTGCTAAAAAGAACAAGTGCAAATCTAGCAAGGTTGGATGTAGAGCATATCTCAAAGAACCATGTGTCTCCTCAAATGATTAAGAGACCTCTTGCAATTGTTGTACATAAGGATCCACAATCATATCAACCTTGAAAGACTGATCATGTACAGAATGGATAGGAGGGTCAGAGTGAGCCCTCGCAACAACTGAAGAAGGATCTTCTTCATCAAAGAGATGTATATCATTAATGATGTCTTCCAAATTTTCTATGTATGACTCCACAAAAAAACTTGAAAGATATGTTATGTAGTCATCCATTGATGATGGAGCTAGAAGACAAGGTGTATGCAGTTGTGCTAAATTGCATGAACCTATCACTATAGCAATGTATGCATGTGGAATGTGCTAATGTTGTGACATCATACTACATCTATCAATAGGATCTCACATATCTGAGTCTGTTGAATCACTATCACTATTGTCACTATTAGTTTCCACTATGTATGAACTGCAAAGAGGATTAGAGGCTAAGCTAGGTGAACTTTCCTAGAAGTGAAAATTCCTCTCTATGAAGATCTTATGGGTCTCAGGATCCATAAGTCTATATGCCTTAACATTATCTTCATAATTGATGAAATTACATGGCCTTGGTGGTGGTGCCTTGCATTCCCTTGAAGATATGTGTGCCCATGTTGGACAACCAAAAACTCTAAAGTGTTTCACAACTAGTTTTCTACTACACCATGCCTCAAAAGGAGTTTTTCCATCTAGGACATAATGAGGAGACCTATTAAGTATGTGATTGGCACTACTTATAGCTTTTACTTCAAGTGATGGATCAAACTTGGCCTAAATCATGCAACTTGCCATAGACTTAAGAGTTTGAATCCTCATTGCTGCAACATTTGTCTTTTGCAAACTGAATGCTACTGGATTCTAAAGATCAATACCCTCAAGTTCACAAAAGTCTCTAAGTCTTGAGTTCACATATCTACTCTCATATTCCATACAAAGAACCTTGATAGCTTTCCTTGACTACTTTTCAACATGACTCTTGAAGGCTAGAAACTTATCAAACATTTCATTATTGTGATCAAGAAAGTAGAGCCATGTGTGGCGTGAAATGTCATCAATGAAAGTGATGATGTAGCAACCCTTGCTAACTAATGTTACCGCAAAAGGACTTGCTAGAACTATGTGAACCAACTCAAGAACAACTGATGCTCTCCAAGACTTCCCTTTATCAATCTTCTCTTCTAGATCCATATCCATGAAACAAGTTGAACATTCACCCTTAGAAAAGTTGATTTTAGGTAGATCTTTGACCATATTGTTTGAGCTAAGTTGATGAAGATATGTCCATACTACTCATGGCATAATTTTCTTTGTGATTGAGATTGTGTCAACAAGGCATGTGAAGGAGACTTGGGCAAAAACTGGGAGAAGGAATAAAGCCTTTTGTCATGATTGACTTTACTTACTACAACCAATGAATCATCTTTAAGATTGTACACCATTACTGAATCAGGAAGGAACTCAACTTTATTGCCATCTCCATAGTGAGTGATTTGGTAGATTGAAAGGAGATTAAAGATAAGGTTGGGAACATAGAGAACTTCTTTGAACTCCCCATTTTCCATCTCAACTTGTCATTTCCCTTCAACTTCCATTTTTGTATCATCTCCTACAAAGATGTGAGGTACCTTAGACTACTTTAATGAAGAAAAGTCTCCTTTTGAAGAACCCATATGATATGAGGCACCTGAGTCAAGAATCTATTCCCGTAAAGAACTTGAACTAGCCATAAATGCTTGCCCTTTTTCCTTTGAAGTGGATGGAGTTGAATCCTTGGAAGCATTTGGCACATTGATTTTGTTCTTCCTAAGTAATTTTTCCAACTCATCAATTCTCTTAGTCTTGTAATGATGCTCATCATGATTCAATTTCTTGCAATATGCACAAAATAGTTTTTCCTTCTTGTTGTTGTTTCCCCTCTTGCTAGAAGAAGAATTGTCTTATTGTAAGGAGGAAGATTGTTGTGTCTCTAATTGTGATTTTTGCATCCACTACTTTTTCTTATTGTTGGTAGAAATTTTTCTACCTTGATTTGATTGGTTCTCATTAGTAGCCACCAATGCTTTGGTCTTTGATGACATGAGAATTCCCATATCTATCAACTTGGATTGTTCTAACATCAACACTTCTACAAATGCATCAAATTTAGGCTTAGTAAAGGCACTTCCCATGGTTAACCTATGAGTTTTTTGACTCAAAAAAAAAGATGCATACTTTGAAGGTAGCCTCTTCAACATGTGATGAATCAATCTATCATCCTTCATGGTATTACCACAATCTTTAAGTAGTGCTCTCAATTCATTGGCTTTGTTGACATAGTCTTGAATTGTGTCAAAATTCTTAAGATCCAATAGAAGTAAATCATCCTCAATCTAGAATCCCTTTTTCTCATCCACCTTACCATACAACCATTCAAGTTTGTCCCAAGCACCCTTGGCTTCCTTAAAGTTGAAAATGTGGAAGAAGAGATCTCTATGAACACAACTCTTAATAATTCCTAAAGCCTAATTGTCTTTAATTTTCCAATCAACTAGTGTTGTAGCATCAATGGATTTGGTAATTGTACCATTAACATATAGATTTAAACCTTTTACCATTAATATACTCCATATAATATCTTTCCATGTAGTATAATTGTGTAAAGTTAGAAGTAGACTTTTAGGTGAAACCATGATGTAAAGAGCACAAAAGAGAGACACAAGAACACAAGACACACCCCACCTATTCACTCAATCAAAGAACACCCCCTCCCCCCCAAAAAATGATTTTTTTGGCACTTTATATGTAGTGCTTTTACAATAGGCGACTTGACAAAATGTACAAAGTGGACTTCTAATTTTTCTATTTACAACTACCTTTTGAGGTTCAAATTTCGTATAAAGCAGTATAGCTCAAATGTACAACAATTTTGAAGAGTAATGAAAGCAATATAATGTAGAAAAGGACCTAATTCTGAAAGTAATATTTCTATCCACACAACCCTCTAATTTAATTGTGGATCTAGAAGGTAAACAAAAAATTAAGTACTTTGAAAAAAAATAGAACCTAAAAATGTGTCCAGATGAGCCCATACTGAGCATTTGAAGTTGTAAAATGTAGGACTAGACTGGTACATTCACCAAAAAATGCAAATTTTGAAAAATCCATGCACCAAAACCAGAAAATAACAAAACCACTAAAAAGTTCAAGAATTTTTACCCAAAATAAAAAAATTGTACCTGATTTGGATTTCAAATGACTAAGTTATGGCATCCCAAAGTTGAACTATCAAATCAAAACTAAATTTGAAGGGGCATTTGGGTAGCAAACTGTAAGGTTAAATTTGATAACCAAACAACCATTATAGTAGTGCAATTTGGCCTATAGATGACAATCAAGTGACTATCAAATTTAATGATGCAAAAAGCTAACATCAACAAAAAAAACTCTGTCTGGTGATGTAGTAGTGAACTCAGCATATAGTCGATACAGAAGGGCCACGTGGCCACTAAGTTAGATTGTATGACCTAACTAAGTAGGTTTCTTACATGGCATATGGTTGGTGAGTGAGGTAGTAAGCTACATGGCAAGTATAGCTCGGTGACATGGTCATGCTAAGATGTCAGAGTGCTAACTGGGATAGTCGATTTAGCGTGGATCTACGTAGGCAGGGGGACATGGATCCTGCATGGCATCAAAGTAGTGGTGATCCACATGGAAGTGGTGGTCAAATGTTATGTTCAGTGGGTGCTAGTAAATAGGTGGTGGCCAGAGAAAGAATGTTGCTAATGGGAGAAGTCATCACTGAAGACTAAAGATGATAGCTAGCTTTTGGAACAATTGGTGAGAGTTTAAAACCACTGTGGGGGGACTATTATTTGTCCCACATGCATTGTGGTATTGAATGCAATGGTATTTGAAACAAATAAGCTACCGATAGAAAGCAAGCCGCCATGTGTTATTGTTGCCAGATGGTGATGTCATTTGTCAGTTTTAGGTGGGGTCAGTTGGGAGTTGCTTATTGTATGGAAAAGATTTCCAAAAATGATGCTAATAGAATATTCCAAAATAACAATGAATATTCCCTATGAGGACTAGGGTTTCACTGCCTAGTTCCTGCAAAAAAAATTCTCTTTAGGCTTGATGGCCTTTAAAAAATTCAAAAAATACAGTCCAAAAATTGTAGAGAAAATAATGCAGAGAAATTACATATCTAAAAATAAAATTATAAAGATCTAAAAATGATCATATTGAATTTGAAAATTGGGCCTTCAGGTGTTAGTTTGCAAAAAACATTTGCCTCAAATTTGACTATGGCCTATGGAAGGTGAATTTATAGTCAAATTTCCCTAAATCGACATTATGAACACAATGACAAGGTTCGCTTTGGCTCTAGATGCTCCCAATGACTGTGATATATCTAAGTCAATGTCCCTTCAAGAGGTGAGGCAACAAGATGATCTCAAATGGCTATGTGAAGAGAATTTCCCTTAGCTTTGATACCATGTAAGAATTTTCCTTAGGGAAAAATCACCAAGATCAAGGAACTCAAGCACAAGCATCGAATTGACCAAAGTATGATCAGAATAACAATATGATATTTAATTGATGTACATACACACTAGGAGTGCCTAAATATAAAGGCCTTTGGAATGTTTCTAAGATGACTAGGAGTTAGCAATATGATAAGCCTCACAACTAAGCACATGTCCACCAAGTGTGGATTATCCTCCATTAAGCACAGGAATTAGTGTGATGATGAGATGATAAGCCTACAAAGGTGTGTCATGTAAAATTATGTTGTAGACACCATGTGATTAATTAAGAGTGTGAATAATTATGTTGTCAACATGACAACTCAGTTAATTATGCAAACTCTAGTGTTGTAGACACGATGTGCTAAATTAGAGTTACTTACTTCTATGTTGTCAACATGACAACTCATAAGAGTATGCAAACTCCTAGGTGTCAAACTAATAAATAATAAAATAATGCATTGATCTGAGTAAACTTAAGTGTAAATAGTGAATACTTATTTACACCAACAGAAGTAAGCACCCTATTAAGACTACTCTATTAAGAGATTTAACTAATTTACCTATTAAAATGTCTCAGCAATGATCCTTTGGTTAGCACTCTATTTTTTGATGTCAAATCACCTCTATACTAATGTATACCTAATCCTTTCTGATTAGATTATCTCTATTATCCTTTGATTCCTTTCCTTTGTTCTCCTTTAACTGATTCTACAATGTAACTCAATTCATAACACATTAATCATCATGAATTCTATGTTTGCACATGCAAACTCTCTTCAATTTTCCTTAGCATTCATTAGAGAGTTTAGGGTTTGTCTTCCTTAAGAAGACCTAGGTAACTTAGGGTTAGGTATGAATCAACAGTAGTGATTCACCCATATTGCTACTTAAACCTTCCCTTTTTCTAATTGGATGCATGTAATGCATAGGGTTTCACAATTAAGGTTCATCCTTATCATCAAAGATCATAAAAAAATACTTAAGTCAACTCAAAAATGGTTTACATAGTAGTTTGTGCCAATAAAAACAACTACATGTCAAAATTGTATTACTCAACATTTGAAGTCCCTAGTTCTCAACACTACTATAAATTCACTGATGTCACTCAGCATCTGAATGACTTGGCACTCACTATTTACTTGGCATTCTCTATCTTATTGGTTTGTAGTCTCATTTTGTCAAAATCCATGATTGGGGCTACAGTACTAACTATGCATAGGACTACTAGAGTGAAGAGATAAGATGTGTTCTAACAAAATGCTATTGATTCCAAGAGGACTATCATGAGGCTGGAGGATGACATTATGATGAGGAAGATGATAGACCCACACCCACAATAATCTACCTATATGTTATGCTCGACATATGTTACTTGTTTGACATGAACTAAGTAAATGACTTTTGTGTATGGACACTCATTTGTCAAAACCAATCTAATATCAACATCTCTTATCCTATTAATATTAATATTCTTTAAATTATTACTAGGCATATTAATGGGATAAAAAATGATACTAATATTTTTGGAACATTCTCTCTTCTAATATCTTATGGAAGATTTGGAAATGCAGAAATGAGGAAAGGTATCTAAACAACTCCAAAGTTCTTATTGAGTTTTTTTGAAAACTCGCTTATTTTAAAATCTTCTTGCAGGTTCATACCACAATGTTGATTGATAACAAAAAACCTAAAAGGTTCTTTTTCTTTGAAATGAAAGATGAATATGAATGGAGGAATAGTATGGATAACCTGTAGATGTTTGAGAGAACTGTCAAGAAGCTTAACCAGGAGGTTAAGAGAAATGAAAACTCCAAAAAGGACCAAATCCTCATGCTTGCATAGATACAAGAGAAAAAAAACATTGTGTGGATAGAGGGAGCTATGGGGTGGACACTCATGATGATATCTTGCATTATTCTTAGTTCTCTCTTTTTTATCTATGCATAGGATTTGGTGATTTGTGGATATCGTGATACTCGTGTTGTGGGGATGGGCCTCCTTTTTTGTACATTTTGATGTAATTGGTTTATTTCTTTTCCTAGTGATCCCCTTCATATATAATAAATAAATAAATAGATTTGAACTTTAATGTATGGAGTATTCCAACACTAGTGCTTCTGAATTTTGTTTCAACTATTTTTGTCTTTGTTTTTCTTTTTTATTTTCAAAATATTTTTTATTTTAACATATTAAGATCTCCTTAAATTAATATTGATTTTTCAAAAACTATACTTTTTCTAGCATTGAAAATAGATATAAATAATCATTAAATTAGTCATTTCTATAGGCTACATTCATAGTTAAATAAATAATAGGTGGGCAATCTATGATGAAAAAGATTTGACTAAGTGATGTATAATATAGTTCTAATTTTAGGTAAATTAGATGTACCAATGAGATATTTACTTTTAACAATACTCTTCATATTAAAATATAAAATGCAATTGATTTTGTTCACATACATATATGATGGATAATTATATTATATTTTGGATAATAGTAGTTTTTTTAAGGTCGTTATAAAAATTATGGGAGACTCATTTCATGCGCCAATGACATTATCTATCTTTTAATTTTAGTTTTTTTAATTATGATGAATCATGTGAACTCATTAAGAAATTATATAATTTCATGAAATATGTGAAATATAAGGATATGCACAAGTATAGTTACATGAATAATAATTTACATCAAGAATGATTGATAAAATAGATATAATACAAAGTATAATGGTTTCAATGTGTAAACAAAGTTTTTGTGTGTGTGTGTGTGTGTGTGTGTGTGTGTGTGTGTGTGTGTGTGTGTGTGTGTGTGTGTGTGTGTGTGTGTGTGTGTGTATAATATAATGTATAAAAATAGAAGAGTTATTAAACAAAATTTATAAATATAGAAAATTTATTAAAACTTACATTTATTAAACAAATTTCTATTAAATTATATATAAATATGTATATATCTTATATTTTAATAATATAAATAGAAATTTTCTTTATCTATTCATTATAAATTTTTAAAAAAATTATAATACATGTTGTCAATGATAGCTTCATTTTTGTTTGAATATAATCAAAATCAGTAGAAGGAGAAGGAGAAGGAGAGGAGAAGGAGAAGGAGAAGGAGAAGGGGAAGGAGAAGCAAGATGAGGAAGAGGAGGAGGAGGTCCAAAAGAGAGTAAAGACAAGGAGAAGGAGAAACAAAAAAAGGAGGAGAATGAAAAGGAGGAGGAGGTGGAGAAGGATAAATGGATGAAGAAAAAGAAAAAGAAAAAAGAAAAATTGGAGTAGGAATAGGAGGAGAAGGAGAGGATCCAAAAGAGAGTGAAGAGAAGAAGGATAATGACAAGGAGAATAAGGAGATGAAGAATAAAAAGGAGGAGCGGGAGGAGCAAGAGGAGCAAGAGGATAAGGAGATTGAGAAGGAGAAGAAAATGAAGAAGAAGAAGAAGAAGAAGAAGAAAGAAGTAGGGGGAGGAGAAAGAGAAGTAGGAGAAGGAGAACAAGAAAGAGAAGTAGGATAGAGAGAACAAGAATAAGAAGAAGGAAGAGGAGGAGGAGGAAAATAAGAAGAAGGAAAAGAAATGAAGATGACATAAGAGGAGGAGGAGGAGGCTAAAGAGGAAGTAGAAGAAAGAGAGTGAGAAGATTTGCGAGGCTTGGGACCTGAAAGGTCTTGGGATTTCAACTTGTTTTCCTGCCTATATTAATTTCCTACCTAAAAACTTGTATATAAGAAAACTTGGAGGCTTCATTTTTGAACTAAAATCAATCTCTCACTTACATGAAAGATACATTCAAACTTTGCAATCAAGGCATTTAAGCAAAGGATTTTTCATCAAGCATTGAAGGATTCTTTATGAGCATTTCCTCTTCAAGATCTAACATATTGTTGGTTGTCAAGGGAGGAGATCTAAATTGATGCATTCATCATCTTCTTCATTCATCAACATATATATCCATGGCTACATGATGTGGCTATGATAGATCCGTTACAACTTGTAGAAATATCCTACATTTACATGTCAAATTCAACATCTACAAAATATGCCAAGGAAAAATCCTTATAAAAAAGGGTTTTTACAAGCAAGGTGAATATTTACATTTATCTTATTTTAGTCACTTACATTTACATTTCTCAAGTTATGGTTGATTCCTCAAGCTAGGGCTTGACCAAGGCAAGCCCTCATCCACCAAACAACAAAAACCTCTTTTTTTATGTGCGTAGGAGCATGATAGCAAATTTGTGATTAAAGACTTGGAAATAACTTTTTGAGAGCTTTCTAAGGTATCTAAGTTGACCTTATTACAGTTCCTTAGGAACATTATGACCTTGCAAGAATCATTCCAAAATAATTACTACTCAGTCAACTTATTCCTTTCTCCTCAACTGAAAAATCAATTTCTTGGTTTTTCTAGGTTTTTCACTTTGTTCAAGGATCTATAGTCAAATTTTTAGTTATAGATAGATAAAACAAAACTTCCTCTATGCATTTCAAGGTGAGTCTTCTATCTTTCATTTATGCTCATAATTTTAGCTTAGATATGTATCTTAATTGGGTTGATTGTATACACTTCACATCTAGATCTACATTACTCAATCAATTAGTATAATTTTGCTTACACATTATCACACACGGGCCAAAGAATGTACTCCCTTATATTGTACTCTTTTTTACAATTCAAATTTAGTATTAGCATTCTTTCCTTTTGGGCCTTACTAATCTAATTTGGAAATAATGAGGAATCATATTTGGAGATTCTCTCTTTCCCTACACACACATGTTTGAATGCTTTAGTGGCACAAAGTGGAGGCCTACATCCCATTAAAGCACTTCTATTTAACCCCTAAACATTTTGGTGAAACTAAAATGTACCCCTTTTCTTTTTGGATTTAGCTTGTTTGATTTGAGTATTTACCTTCTTTTGGTGAACCCGACTTGTCCCCCTTCCTTTTTGGAGTTAGATTGTTTTAGGTGTTTACCTTCTTTTGGTAAATTTTTGCATTCTTTTTTTTTTTAATCTTAGAGTTATATTTAGCTATATTTTGTGTGTAGTTAAATCTCTCTTTATGCAATTAGCGTTAGCAATTTTTACCACCCTATACAAATTGGTAGAACTGTTATCAACTATTCTTAGAGTAGTGTTGTCTCATGTTGAATAAATATCAAAAATTTGAAAGTCTTTCTTATACATGGATATCCCTAAGTCTTTTGATGTCTTTTCTTCATATTATAGGTCTTGCCTCCTAAATCTTTCAAGTTGTGATGTTGTGAAAGTGTTACAGTTGCAACATCACTCCTTTTTTATCGCTAACTATTGTAAGGGGTGTGAGGATGTTAGAAGGTTAAAGGAAAACCAAGATTGAGGCTACAAAGTAGTGAAATACATGGAGCACACCATTGTAAGGTTAAAATAGAGATTAATAATTTAAGTCATGATGGTGCGATGGTATTTAGCCTGATGATTATCACATCATTGCTTGCAATTAAGCTTGACTAGGGATTTAGGATGTGAAACAAAAATCCCCTTCATGGCATCATCATAACTTTATGTGACAGTTAATGTGACTAGTTCATAGGAATTCTCTTTTGATAAATACAACTCAGCTTCAATCGATATCACTCCATCAATGAGCTTTAGTGTTTCAAGTTGCAACCATGTGATAGTCAAAATCCTCAGTCAAATCCAGTTTTTGCACCATCACACATGAGTCAAGGAAACACCTAGTTTAGGTAGCAAAGTGACAATTCTCATTTATTGTACTCTCACATGGTCAAATGATGGGTTAAGAGTTAAAATTGAGGCAGAGTGATCAATAGTTAAAGATGGCATTGTAACATTACAGGTCAACCTTATCAATGAAGTAATTTAGTTCTGAGGTTGTGATAGCATGAAATAGTCAAGGTCAATTTTAGTTGTCACTCCATCATGCATGGTTAAGAAAAACTCTAGGTTACAATTGTGATGATGTGAAATGCTTTGGTCATACTATCGCATGGGTTAGAAGATGAGTTGGATTCATTACCTACAATGTTGTAATTTAAAAAAAATGTAAACTTCAAGTAGCTTCTGTAATGTCATGTGGTTTTAGACAAGCTTGCATTTTGCGATTGTGAAGCTATGAAATAGAGGCAAGTGTGGATCAACATAAAGAAAAAAAGGTGGGCAAGGTGGAAAAATACTTCAAGGGCATAGGGTCATGTAGTGAAGTCAAATGGTTGAATCCAATTGACCTGATGACATAGTTGATCTACCATGAATGTAATAAAAAGTAGCTTGTTAATGGAAAATCAACAATAATGATCATCAACAACTACTTTTTGAGTGTCCTCCATGCCTGATGAATGTAGTTTCTTCATTCTATCACCTTGGTTATCCTCTAGGCAATCAGAGCAATGATGGGCACCACTTCTATCTCTTTAGAGCTAGATTAAATTGAGGTTAATAATTTAAGTCATGATGGTGCAATGGTAATCAATCTAATGGTTGTTGCATCATCACTTGCAATTAAGCTTGACTAAGGATTTAGGATGTGAAACAACAATCCTCTTCATCACATCATCATAATGTTATGGGATAGTTAATGTGATTGCTTCATAGGAATTCCCTTTCGATAAATACAACTCAGCTTCAATCAATATCACTCCATTGATGAGCTTTAGTGTTTCAAGTTGCAACCATGTGATAGTCAACATCCTCAGTCAAATCTAGTTTTCCCATTGTCACGCATGAATCAAGGAAACCCCTAGTTTAGGTAGCAAAGTGGTGATTCTCCTTTATTGCACTCTCGCATGGTCAGATGATGGGTTAAGAGTTAAGATTGTGGAAAAGTGATCAATAGTTAAAGATGGCATCGCAACATTGTAGGTCAACCTCATCAATAAAGAAATTTAGTTGCAAGGTTGTGATAGCATGAAATAGTCAAGGACAGTTTTAGTTGTTGCTCCATCACACATGGTTAAGGAAAAATTTGGGTTACAATTTTGATGATGCAAAATGCTTTGGTCACACTTTCACATGGGTTAGAAGATGAGTTAGATTCACAGCCTCTGTTGTTGTGATTCAAAACAAATGTTAACTTCAAGCAGCTTCTACAATGTCACATGGTTTTAAACAAGCTTGCATTTTGTGATTATGAAGCTATGAAATAGAGGCAAGTGTAAGTCTACATAAAGATAAAAAGGTGGGTGAGGTGGAAAAATACTTCAAGGGCATAAAGCCACGTAGTGAAGTCAAATGGTTGAATCCAATTGACCTAATGACATAGCTGATCTATAATGAATGTAATCAAAAGTAGCTTGTTAATGGAAAATCAACAATAATGATCATCTACAAGTACTTTTTGAGTGTCCTCTATGCCTAATGAATGTAGTTTCTTCATTCTGTTGCCTTGGTTATCCATCTACCCAATCAAAGTAGTGATGGGAACCACTTCTATCTCTTTAGAGCTCGATTTGCATGCAAAGATCATATTTTCTGCATGGAGACGTGCATCTGATTAGATTTCTTCTTTGATTCTCAATTATTGCTTTCCTCTAAAATTTCAATTCCACCTAGTTGGGGTTTGAACTCAATGTAATATCAGAGTTATGTTTGAACTCTATAAAAGGAAGTTGTAAATATGTTTTAGGGGTTCTAATTTTTATGCAAAAAATCCATATCTTTGTGATCTCTCAGGAGTCCTTGATATTTTTTTCTGTAGATTACTTTGTAACCACTTTGAGAAATGTTGTTGAACTACCTTAGAAGCTTAAATAAAGAAACAATTTTAAATCCATTCTTGTGTTCATCTTTTTGTGTAAGCTAGTAATCTGATATATTTTTTGTGATTTACTTTGAATCCCTAAGTTCATGTCTCAATCTTATCTCTAAGTGATTTTTAGAATATTCATATAGGTCACAAGTCATGAGATTATGCTTCTTTTTAAGTGGCTAACTATGAATGTCATTATTCCCATCAGAATCTTGTTTAAAGCCTATCCTTCTTGTGAAATATTTATATATGAGTTTTTTGAGATCAATATTGTGCCAACCTTTAACCATTTGGAAAAGCTTCATCATGTGAGGTCAAAAATCTTATCATCTTAATGTTTGGTGCATCACCTTAAGTTTAGTTAAGTCTACTTTTCAGCATTTACTTTTCATGCAAGTAATCTTTCTATCCCTTTCCCTCCTATGTTTTAAAGTTCATGTTTGAAAAAAAAATAGGTGTAACATCATAAGGAACCAGCCTAGAACCTAGAGATTCACTCCTAATCCTAGTACACCCACTACCCAAGAGTGTTTCTGTAGTGCCTCTCATGTCTGTAATCTATACCTTATTTATTTTTATTTGAGATACTTGATTCTCTTACTCTTATTATTTTGTACTTTGAGATGACCTAAGGGTTAGATGTTATACTTTGATTTTGGTACCATAGATGGTTTATTGCTATGGTGTTCAGTTTATCATATGTGCATGTTGATGTAATTTTGAGATGATAGTAAGTCTGTGATGATACCTAATTATCCAGTATTTGGACATATTTTTTATTTTGTTAATGATGGATTTGATGCTATGGTTATTTACTTCATTGTTGTATCTTGATGCTTTATGCGGACATGAGTGATGTAAATGGATTATTTAGGTATAAGAATAAATGGTGAAATTGATTATTTAATGCATTTATTTCTTTGGCTATGTTTATATATATAATTGCACTTGATCATGTGTTTTAGTGTGCAAGATTTATATCCCTAGTAGTGGAGTTAGTGATTCAACTATTCATATTTTACCAATGCCATCCCTATATGTCAACATATCCTTATTAAATTGTTTAAATTAAATCTTTTGGCAATTACTAAATCTGAACTCATTTGCATTATGTGCTTAGACTAGTAAGCATGTCTTTGCATCTAGGGGTCTGCATTGTCATGAAAGTTGTTAAGTTAATTTCTTTGATTATGGGCTTTTGAGCTTTAAATTTTATTTCTAGAAGCTTTTCCTTAGGTGAATTCCTATTACGAAGGATAACCTATTTTCATTTAGGTCAATTTAGAGTTTAGCTAGTCTAACTAGCTATTTTTCCTAATTGATTGTTCACTCAAAAAGTGAATAAGTATTGAGAAAGGGATTTGTTTCCTCACTTTTTAATTTTCCAATTTAGAAGTTGGAGAGTTTTTTTTGAAATCCTTCTCTAAAGGATTGGTCTTCTGTTTATTATGAGAGCTATGAACATGGGATCTTTATGAGGTCAGTCTCTTTAGATCTGACTCAAGTAGACCTTGCTTTGACATCACTTTCAACAGTATCAGTAGGTTATTTATTTTATTGTGTTGTTTTTAGTTTCAACCCCTTTTGCTGTCAAGTAGGGCTTTCTCATTTTCTTGTTTCTGCTTCATTTTAGCTTTTTTTTTTGGTAGTAGTTTGTTACAAGTTGAGAACTAGTGTTCCCCTCCATTTTCATTTGATGGTTCTACCTGGTTGGTCAGGTATCAACATTTTTTATTTTTATTTTGGATGGGGGTTTGTGGTTTCATATCATTATGTTGGTAATTTTTGCATATGATGTCTAAACCCAAATTTTATTGGATTTTCAAGGTTTCTATGCCCAAAGAACAAATGGGTTTTAATTTTGAAATTTTTTCAATTTTGTGGGGTTTTTATGTTGTTTTTCATGTCATCCTATTTTCTCAACTTTTCTTGGCATGATGTTGGTTGTGGACTTGGATCATCCATTTCGATGTTAGTCAGACCATTGTTGCAATTTTATGGTGCATTGGGATGTGTACCACATCTTTCTTCCTAAGTCTATTTCTAGTTGAGATTATTTTTGCATATTATTCTGATATAGTCCTTGTGTTATGATCTTCATGATGGTGGTGCACCACACATGAGTATGTGCACATACAATTGTCGAGTGACTTGCGAGTCTCGATCTTCCATGGTATTTTTGAAAGTTATGATCATTGGAGTTGGGTTGGGAATATGCATGCCTACGGGCACTCATCATTGGATGAGCATGTGTAGGGTAGGGTAGCACATGGAGGGCCTTCTATCTCATAGCTTGGTGACTACTCCCATGGGTTGGTAGAGGAAGTTTAAGTGATAACTAAATAAAACATTGGGTGGTAATAAAACTAAGATAATAAAAGATTCAAGATGTGCTTTTTCCATTACGAAGTGTGAGCTGCCAACACTAGCTTGGGCTTGTCGATGCCAAGCAACTCTCCATGATGTCAACCCCTACTTAGTAGCCTATTGAGTGTCTGACCAGGCCCTATAGTTTATGCATTGTCTATGTTCTTGGTTTCAGTTGTCATACTATCTTGTGTGAGTGTTAGTCATGGACATTTTCTTTGTGTGTGTTTGTGGTTGGATCATTATCTCCATTAGCACAATGGGAGTGGACCTACGAGTTCCACATGGTTGGGAGGCATAGCTACCTTTACCACTATTAGGGACCAGTGCATAGAGATGATCTTTTGTTCTAGTACAACTATTGCTTGTATTTCACTTGATACTTTGAGTTCTAGAGTATGTTATCTTGTAATTTATGCTTTCATTGGAATGCTCGTATATCATGTTTTGATGATGTTAGTATTGACACATTTCCTTATTATGATGTTTAGCATATGTTAGATGATGAGTTGATTAGTAGGATTATCTTATACTTCATTTATATCATGTTAGATTTCCTTATTCTTATGTTGTAGCACATTTTAGTAGTGATGTCCTCATAAGATAGCATCGATGATCTTGTTGATAGTTTGGGATGTTATGCATAGGGGATGGCTAGGACCCACGATGGTCTTATAATGCTATTATAGTTGGGAGGAATCGTGTACTTAGTTTGGTTGTTCTATTCATTGTAATTTTGTTTTAGTTTATTGTGATGTCATTTTTAGTATATTGCGATGTTTCCTTTTGTACTTCCCCTTCACTGCTATGTTAGATGGTTAGATGTAGTTTTTGTCTTCTAGCTATTGTGTTCAAGTATATTTTCTTTGACTATGGATCTAGTACTCCCCAATGTGGAGTTATTAAGTTCTTATTTTACCCCATGTTTCTTCCTTAGAGTTTTCTTGTTGTTCCTAGGTGACCATGCATCAACATTGGGTGATACTTCAAAGTATCACACACCCAAAAGAGTTCTATCATGTGATCCCTGATTGTATTGCATGCCTTCCTGAGAAGTGTCACCCAGACCTTGATTGTATTGCATGCTTTCTTTAGAAAGGTTGTATAATTTTGGAAAGTATCACACAGTGTTGTATTAAACTATTGCCTGGGTTTTGGAAACACCTTCTTGGGCGAATAGTGGGTACTTTTTGGTTTGTCTAAAAAAATTTCGAAGGTGTTTTAGATACCCTTTCTACTATTCTTGAATACCTTGGAGTTGCATTTTGAATTTGATATTTTTTTGGATTTATATTTTCTTGTATTCTTTCATGGTTAGTTGTTTTGGTCAGCAGTGACATTTGGAGATATGTTGGTGTTTGAATGTGTGTTTAGTCTTCCATTGTGATCTTTGTGATCCTCGTATGTTATATATCATGTGCATCCATACTTGTTTTAAAAAAAAATTATCTTGGCTTATATTTATCCTTATTTCCAAGTATCTCCCGGCTGGGCATTACATCTAGTATCAAAGCCCATGTTGCAACATTGGGATCTCTGTGTTATGCTTCCACTATGTTTATGTTTTTAGTTGTATTTCTATTATATGTTTGATATTGTGATATCTTGTGGGTTCTTTTTACATCTCTTTTGTTTGTGGCATATGTTCTAACTTTATCTTGTTACTTCCATAGTGATGCCTCCTGCACATAGGTCTAGTTGTAAGGGTGGTAACTAATAGGTTGTTCAAGAGGAAGAACACCATGAGGAGGAATGGAAGGAAGGTGGGGGAGAATAGGGTAACAATAATTAGAATGGAATGGGGGCATTGATGCCAATGCTATAGGAGATTCTTGCTTGGTTGGGCCCTCATTTTGAGGAATGCCATGTAATGCATACCCCTAGTTGACTAATCTGATTATATTGCCAAATTATTTTAAGCCAATTTTTAGATTATGTTTTATGATTATTGGTGCTTGGTTACCAAATTGGATTAAGTGTTATTTTATACTTAGTTGATATATGGATGAATTACTTAGTTATTTTAGTTGTTTCATGATTATTTCAATAATGATAGATGTTTGTTCATATAGTGATTTCACTCATTTGATGATGTTAATTAGAGGAATGATTTATATGCAAATTCTATAGATACTTACCCCATACTTGCATGTGTATGGTGTGTGTGTATTTTTTCTTTATGTTTGATGTTTCTAATGTCATTGAGGAAGGGAGTCGTAGTCACTTGCTAGTCAAGATCTACATGATGAACCACTTCCTTCCATTCCTATGTAGTCTAGAATATTGTGTTTGTACATGCATGAATTTTATGCAGATTAGAAGTAACAGGTATCAACTTCCTTAAATTGTTAGGATGAGCATACCCTATCACAGTATTTCAATGGTATAAGTGGGGAGATAACTTATGTGTCCAAATCCTAACCTAAGCCAATTGTCCTAGAAAATAAGACAAGTATCTGAGTTAGTTTCACCTTTTTGAATTTGTCGAGTGACATGAATTCATGATTTTGACCCTGGTGTTTGATTTAGTTTTATGTTCTATATGATGGGATTTTGTATTCAGTCTAGTGGGTCCATAATGGCATGTCCCCTTTTCAAATAATTAAAAATAATAATCTTTGCTAAGGCAGGCAGGTCCAAAAAGGCGAAGTTTCAGCAAAAGAGGATAATATTTGGAAGCGAATGGACTAATAAATGAAAATTATTATTAAAATATATTTTATTAACCCCTCTTGGACGTGAGTTAGGTTTATGCCCTCTTTTAAGGGGTTTGGAGGCATTTTGGGCTGATTCCGGAACTTGATTTTTGCGCATTGCTTTGTTATTCTTCAGAGGCTGCCAAACCTGTGAAGAAGGAGACCCAAGAATGGGAGTTTTTAGGTTTCCAAGAAGGCTAAGGATGAGATTTTGAATCCATTCCATATGCATGCTCATGCAGAGTTTGCCTTTGTGCTGAATAGTGCAGATTTGTGAGTTTTCGGGCATATTTTTTGTAAGAGTTTGGTGTTTCCGGTTGAGTATTTCATATCAGTTTGGATTGTTGTTGTATATCAAACATTAGGATGTTAAAATAGAGCTAAATATATGTATTTGGATATGATTATACTTTTGTGATGGATTATTAGTGTTTTTGTGGTGTTTTCGGCTATTTTGTGTTGTTTTCAGGAGCCCGATGAGCATAGTTTTTGTCCTACGTTTGTGAGCTGTTGTGTAAATGCTATAAAAATATGAAAATGTCATTTTGTAGGCCATTATGCTCCTGAAATTTCTGTAAAAATGTCCATTTTCAGATTTATTAATAATATATGAAGTTGTGAAGTTTTTGGCACTATTTCGGACATACCCGATTTGGGGTTTATTGAGAAATTGATGGATCTTTGTATTATTGGTTGTTTGATTTTAAAAATCTGATTAGAGGCTTGAAATATCATATAAAATCATAAAAGGGACATTTCAGTGGTATTAGAGCTATGATCTTGCCAGCCTGAGGGTTTGTAGAAGTTTGCATGTCAGTTTTGACAACTACCCAAATCTTGCATATCATAATTTATGTTGCATGTTGCTTCTAATCAGCTGCATGTCAAAATTTATGGTTTCATGCTACTTATAATCATTTGCATGTTAGTTCTTGGTGAATTTGGTGGTTGCACGTTGCTTCTAATTAGCTGCATGTCAAAATTTATGGTTGCATGCAACTAAGTGAAAGAGAAAAGGGATATTTGCAGCGATAAAAGAATAAAGAAATTTTGATCAAACTTCAAGTTGAAAGTAAAAGTACAAAATCCAACGAAGGAAAAAGTATGGCTTTTCTAGATGAGATGGCAAAGAAATTCTTCCAAGACATCCAAGGTATTTGTCATAATTACTAGTTGTTGTAGCTGCATATTGCAAGTAGTTTAAGTCTCATATTTGTATTGAATATTGCCAAATTAGTTGCACATTTATGTTAAGTTATTGTTTAGACAATCTGGAGTCTTTTTGTAAGCATTCTCTTTGATGCAAATTGAAACAAGAGTCCTTGCAGCAATCTAAAAATTATATCAGTCATACGACCCCTTACTTGCAAAGTGTTTGACAAAATGTCAAACAACTAAAGTATAAAGATTCTTGGTGTTTGAAGAAGTTATAACATATTGGGGTTATACTCTACTTTATCTAGAATGGATAGGTATAGTACAGAGTCTCAGAGGACACGATCTTGGACAATTGATATCCAGAGTCAGAACAGTAGAAAGGATAGTTATTTAGACATTCAAGATAAACTTAGGAAAATAACCCATGACATGTCTGAACAGTTGGTTAAGCACCACTATATGATGAATGACATGCTGTCTGACCTAGCTAAGGTGGATAAGTTGACTAGATTTCTATTTGGCAATTTTTCTCATAGGGCAGATGACACAATTACCAAGAACTTGCATGAGGAGTTTGAGAAACTAGCTTATAGCTAGGTAGAGGTCTCAAATTCTACTCCGCCACAGGAGGTAGTGAGAAAGGATATTACGTAGATTGATAGTAATGGTCAACTTGATACTCAAATTAAGACAATTGTATATAAGTCATCAAAGGGTGATGTCATAGGTATTCAGGATGGTATAGTTACAACAGGCAGTAACTACAGCGTAGTGGGTTCAGATGATGATTATGAGGGTATTGTTGTGCATGATGGTGAGATACCTGGTAGAGATGAGCAAACATTTAGCATTCATGACTTTGCTGAGAAAGAGTACCAGCCACAGTTAGATGCTTCATCATATGAGGTTGAGGTTGGTAGTACTTCACATTATTTGTCTAGCTAGCTGAAAGTGAACAAAGACAGTATTATGACTTCATTATCTCATCATGATAGGTATGTGGAGTTAGTTGGTATTGGTCATATTACTCAGGTGAGGAGTTTGCTTGAGTTACCAGCTGATTCTAGTTTACGAATATGGACTCGAGATTGTTATATTGGCATTTGGGATTCAATTGACTAGAGATCTTTAACACTTTTTGGTAGCAGTGTTTGTTTGGGTGCTATCATGGATTTGATTAGCAGATTGCATGGTGTTGTCTTTTCTTGTGCTAGCAGCTTGTCTGATGTTGGTATTAGTTTTTATACATCGGTGTTGGGCTTTGTTCATATATCTAGTCAACCATACTTGCTGGAATGTGTTGATGATCTTTCATATTTGGCAGTGTGTACAGATGAGTCCCAGGATCATATTGGCATTGATGACATCTAGGAGGATGCAGTGGGTAGTTTTGAAGACTTAGTTTCCTTGGCAGTTTCTTTTGGTACAGATGGGTTGGACAGTAGTGCTACAATTTTTGATACTCCATATGTTGATATGAGCTTTGGAGTTGATTCACAGGATATGGATGGTAATACTCTAGAGACTAGTAACTTTGAGGATACTCCTTTAGATAGTGCATCAGAGGAGGTTTGTAGGAGACAATCTAGCTAGTGCCATCATGTGTCTAATCAGTTGAGAGTTAGTGAGTGAGACATTGCTATCACTTGCCAGCATTTTGATGTTGCTCGTCAGTTGTTAGCAATTTATGGATGGGGTTCTCCTACTAGTGATGAGCAGGAAGGCAGTTATCTTTCCTTAACAGAGATCCACTCTTTATGGGAGGCTATTCAGATTTTGAGACAGAATTATATGCAGTTGGTAGCCGATAGAGATTATCTTACAGAGTGGGGGAGTACAGCATATGGTGCATTATTGGCCAAGGAAGATGAGGTGAGTGAGCTTACTCGGCAACTCGAGGTGACTTCTGAGATTCTTGAGAGTACACAATTGGCTTTCGAGGAGTTGCAGTTTTATTTGACTAAGGTGACCATGGAGTTGGAGCGACTGCAATCTTTACCAAATTCTGTATAGTCACAAGCTATGGTGTCTAGTGATCTAAGGATGTCCATGGTCAAGATTTTCAGAGACAGTGGAGATGGGGATGCATCCATCCTTGATACTAACATTGGCATATCGGGTTCGTTCCCACTAGAGTTAGGTTTAGTTGAGTTGGGTGCTGCAACAAATTATTTTGGTATGCCTGAGATGGTGGTGGCCTCTAGTACTAATGGTACAGAGACTAGATATGTTGTATCAAAGATCATGTGTGATGTTGGTGAGTCGGCAGTTGGCATGGTTCCTGCTAGTAATATTACTCCCTTGGCAATGTCTTCGGAGGTAGTAGTCAATTCCAACTTGGTTAGTGATCGATTGCAGTTAGTTTTATTTGGATTGTAGTCTGAGCCATCGACTAAGATTGGCGCATTCTATCAGTACTACACTATGAGGTATGCTCATCAATTTACCTTTGATGACCATGTTGATGAGATGATGATACAAAGATGTACTTTGGTTCCTAGTGCTTGTCATCAGTTATGGGACGGTTTGACACCTCAGGATGAGAGTTGTGATGGGCATGACATGGCAATAGGTTCTGCAGTTGATAGCTTGATAATACATGACTTAGAGCAGGAGTTTGGGAGTGATGCTTTAGCAGTTGTTGTTCCTGATTCTACTCCTTTGACTATGACATCTTCTGACTTAGCTGGTGGTTAGTCATAGTGGGCTATATCACTTGTTCATGGCAAATTTGGTTCGGGTTCCATTTCTTGCTCTTTATCTTGTAATGTCTTTTCACCATCAGCAGTGCATGGGAGTTATGGTTATGAGATAGTGGCTAGTGATTTGCAGAATTGTGTTGACTGCAGGAGTTGTACAGTGTGTGGATTCTCCATACTTGGTACAGTTTCATTCGAGAGCGTTCACCATTGTTGCAAAGTTGGATTGTACATTCTTTATAGGCCAGTGGGATACGTTGATGGTATTTACTATGTTGGTAGTTTCATTTGTCCACTTTACTTGGGTTCTAATGTTCTAAGAGTTTGTGTCTCGTGGGTTTCTGACTGTGGCAGTGGTGATTTTGGAGTTTGGTTGAGTTGAAATTGTCAGTTTGATTATGGATTCCTCTTGGTCATATTGCAGAGGATATTGCAGGAGCCTATGTTATTTGGTAGTAGTATAGTTCATGACTACATTTGGGATCCAGGTGGATTGATTGGTTTATTGTTCAACCATTGCTTGAGGACAAGCAATATTTGGGAGGGGAGGACTTGTCATGTCCCCTTTTCAAATAATTTAAAATAATAATCTTTGCTAAGGCAGGCATGCCCAAAAAGGTAAAGTTTCAGCAAAAGGGGATAATCTTTGGAAGTGAATGGACTAATAAATGAAAATTATTATTAAAATATGTTTTATTAACCCCTCTTGGACGTGAGTTAGGTTTATGCCCTCTTTTAAGGGGTTTGGAGGCATTTTGGGCTGATTTCGGAACTTGATTTTTGCACATTGCTTTGTTGTTCTTCAGAGGCTGCCAAACCTATGAAGAAGGAGACCCAAGAATGGGAGTTTGTAGGTTTCCAAGAAGGCTAAGGATGGGTGTTTGAATACATTCCATGTGCATGCTCATGCAGAGTTTGCCTTTCTGTTGAACAGTGCATATTTGTGGGTTTTCAAGTGTATTTTTTGTAAGAGTTTGGTGTTTCTGGTTGAGTATTTCATATCAGTTTGGGTTGCTGCTGTATATCAAACATTAAGATGTTAAAATAGATCTGAATATATGTATTTTTCTATGATTATACTTTTGTGATGGATTATTAGTGTTTTTGTGATATTTTCGGCTATTTTGTGTTGTTTTCGAGAGCCCGATGAGCATAGTTTTTGTCCTACATTTGTGAGTTGTTGTGTAAATTCTATATAGATCTGGAAATGTCATTTTGTAGGCCGTTATGCTGCTGAAATTTCTGTAAAAATGTTCATTTTTAGATTTATTAATAATATATGAAGTTGTGAAGTTTTTAGCACTATTTCGGACATACCCGATTTGGGGTTTATTGAGAAATTGGTGGATCTTTGTATTATTGGTTGTTTGATTTTAAAAGTTTGATTAGAGGCTTGAAATATCATATAAAATAAGAAAAGGGACATTTCACATAATGTTTTTATATTTTAATTAAATCAAATTAAAAGATAATTTAATGATTCAATATAATAGAAATTTTATAAAGAAAATTCAATATTTAATCATATTTAATTAATTGAGAAATTAATTAAATAAAAGAATTAAATTTAAAAGAATATATTAAAGTTCTATTTTTGACATATCTATAATTATTTAGTAGTTCTATTTTTATAATAAACTCTAAATAACATTATTAATTAAATTAATAAATATTATATTAAAAATGTCTCGTGAATTAATTAAATAAAAGAATTCAACTTAAAGATAAAGTTATGGTTCTAATTTAGGTGTAATTATATTTATTTAATTTAATAATTATTTTTTAGGAGTTTTATTTTAAATAATAAGCTCTAAATAATATTATTAGTTGAATTAACAAATATATTATTAAAACGTCTCGTAGTTAACTAGAGAGAGAAAACATAAAGTTAATAAAGTCATTTTAATCAAAATAGCATAAAGTGTATGCATGAAATTAAAATATAATAAGTTGATTAAAGAGAGAAAGCTAATTAAGATATTTTTTAATTAAATATCTAAAAGAGTTGTGCATGAAAAGGTAAAAGGTAATAAAGTATAAACAGGAATTGATCAGTGAGTTCCCTATTGTGATTGCACAATCAAAGCCCCAAATTAAGAGAGAACTCTTTATCAAAGATCTAGAGCTCATTTTGAAATTACACAGGTTTTGGAGGAGCAATTTTCAGGAGGAAGATTTTCAGAAAAAGGGAATTGTTGTGTGTTCTATGTATCTATTGTTTTAGCATTAGATCTAGGTAGGATCTTGTGGTTTATTCGAACATTGGTTTTTCATTCTTCAAACTTCTATCTTCTCCATGTTTGTTGTGTGTTCTAGTTTCAGAATGTTATTACATTGAAACCCTTATATGCAAGTTGATTGTTCTTTGCTTGAGGAATATTTGTTTATGCTTTGAGAATTTGAAATCCCTTGTATGGAAATTATCACTCTTTGTTTTTAAAAATATATCTAGATGAATTTAAGTTTTGAAACCCTTGTGTGAAAGAAAATTGATTTCTATTTTATGTTGTCTACAATTTAATTTAAAAGCCTTGTATGCAAACTATTGTTCTTCAATTGACAAATATATGTATATGAGTACGGTGAATTTAGAAACCCTCATTTGATTAATTTGATAATTCATAGTTTGAATCAATTAAGAAATCTATGTTTTCAGGATAAGATTTAGAAAGTTTCTATTTTTGAAAAGTTTTCATTTTCAATGAGTTTTCATTTTTTAGTAAGTTTCAATTTTTGGAAAGTTTTCATTTTTAGTAAGTTTCCATTTTTTGAAAAGTTTCTATTTTTAGTAAGTTTCTATTTTGGGAAAATCTCTATTTTTAGCATGTTTCTATTTGAAAAAGTTTCTATTTTTAGCAAGTTTCTATTTTTAGTAGGTTTATATTTTAGCAAGTTTCTATTTTTAGCAAGTTTCTATTTTTGAAAATTTTATGCTTTAAGTAGGTTTCTATTTCAAGAAAGTTTATATTTTTGGTAGGTTTATATTTTAGGAAAGTTTCTTTTTTTAGAGGTTTCCTTTTTGGGAAAGTTTTTCCAAACTTTAATTAATTTAAAATTATTATGGTAACAATTGATAATTAATATTAATAATTTTAATAAGTATTGTTAAAAAAATTAATTTAATTATTTGAAAATTTGATTTATTACTTTATTATTTAAATATAATTCTAAAGTAAATTGAAAATCAAAGAAATTAATTGAGAGAATTAATGGTTATCTTTAGTAAACTTGGGTTGTGCTTGATGATTCAATTTTATATAAAAATGATTTATATTGTTAGGGAAATTTTCTTATTCGAAAACCTTAGTAATTAACATACTTAAAAAAGACAAAAACTGTGATGTGTATGTTTACTAAACTCTTATGTTTTGATAATGAATTGAACTATGAAACAAATGTTTAAACAATTTTATATGATTTGTTGAATCGTCTAGAATTCTAGTGAACTCGAAATCCTTAGTAAATCTGGTAACTAGAGAAATGAAAACTAAAATCTTGATTGAGATCGAAAAACATTATGAACTAATATACTTGATAATGAAATTAAAAACTTGAAAACCTATAAGTGAAAATGGACTGGTGTGTTTTCTAAACCTAATATTTTGTGAAACTTACTTTGTATGTACTTTTTTATGTCATTAATTTTATTGATATTGAGTTTTAGGGTTGACTTAGCTTTGACCAGTTAGGATGTTTACTAGAGGCTTGGGAGTTTTATCTATGATGTCATGATGATGTTTTGATCACGATCTTTTATACTCAATCATGGTAATGTGTCTTGTATGTTCTATGAGGTGTTTTGATCTATTGATTTTTATTGTTTTCCAGTGTTCTTGTGTGAGACTAAGGTTAAGGGCGTGACCTATCTAATATAACCTTTGAGTCTTTGATCAGTTGTATTTGAATTACTTTTTAGTCGCTTGTATAGTACTGAGGTGTTGGTATGATTTGTTCTTGGTATTGTCATCTTATGATTTGGATTGGTTTATGTGTACTTTCTTGGATCAATTCTATTAGGATGGTCGTTTTAGTGATGCTTGTATTTTGACCTATGATATTTCAATGCATGTCAATTAGTTGTTTAAGAACTAATGTATGGTATGTGGTCTTTTGATATCTTTTTTATTTTACTAAGCTTAGGGTAGGTTATCTATATGTCATGCTAGAAAGTGGCTTGCAATGGAGGTCGAGGCCCTAAAGAGGCTAATGGGTAACCCATTGTAGGTTATTTAACAAGTGATAACATTTCATTAAATGGGTTTAAAATGAATTAATAAGAGTCATTATTTTCCTTGCCCATGTCTCGTGTGATAGTACAGGCTACAATGGGAGTAGAGAGGACACTTGGTTGTGACCATGCTTTGTTAGTATGCCTTGTCAGTATGAAAGGAGACTAGTGTTGCATAGAGTGACACTAGTTGGTTAACCTTAGAGTTGGTTTGTGTAATGACACTTGCCCACATGCATAATAGATTTCCTATGTCTATGTGTTACATCTGGGATTAGTTGATACCTGTTTCTTGGTACCCTTTGAGGTAGTTTCCTTTTAGGTGATCCCTTGAACCTAGATGTTGGTTTTGACTTTTGAGTTTTTTATCCTATTTAGGACTTGAGTTCATCTCCTCAGCACAATAGGAGTGGACCTTTTTGGGTTCCATGAGGTAGGGTGGTAGTGCTTTTTCATATACCATGGAGATTCGACTGTCGAATGTCATTATTGGATATGTTTGTATAGATGCTCTTTCTATCTATTCCTTTATTTCTATGATGAATGGTTATACCTTTTTGTATTGTATTTGATTTCATGAATATTATGAGATGTTGTAATCTATTTTTTTGTAGTATATTCTTTTAGCCCTTCATACCCTGTGACTTGTATAGTGGATGATTGTGCATTCTATTTATTTCCTAGTGGCATCTTATATAAGTGTATATTAGTTAAATGGAGTCATACTTGTATAGTATTATTTGATGTGGATTTATTATATATTGGAATTAGTGATAATTAAAATTAAATGTGATTCATCATCATGGGACCTTTAAGAGTTGTAACTTGTTTATGTTTTGTTGATGTATGAGTTTATGTTAATTACTTTTGCTATTCTATAACTGTTGTTATATCTTTATCTTAAAAGAAAAAATGTTTGGAAAACTTAGTGAAACTTTAGGTTAACTCCTTTTGGGTTCCCTGGCAGGGCATTACATTCCAATAGGATTATAATCAAGAAGAGAGATCTCATCATGGATAATCCCATCAGTTAGAGCATAGAGGAGAGTGTGGATAGGAACATTCTCAAACACCACCTGGTGGTAGAAGGCACCAATGGAGAGGTCATGGTCATTATCACAACAATGATTTCACTCAGATTGAAATAATGCAGGAACTTCAGAGGTCCAAACCACCATTGTTTGATGGCCAGGGGATAGGACTCAAGGCTAAGACTTGGTTACTTGATATGGTATGAGAAGAATTTCATTGGGTTGAAATAGTACTTGAGCTATAGGCATGATGAGGCACTCACCACTCAACATTTTATCAAGGGCCTTAAGGACTCCATCATTGGGGATGTTTGTGCTCATCAGCCAAGGACACTTGCACTTTTCATGGAGAAGGAAAGGATCATAGAGATCAATGTGGCTAGGGGATTAATTGGTAAATATGGTTCTCAAAACTGAATTACATGACCTTTGGGATAGGATGCATAGTATTCTCAGTCCTTAGAGAAAGGACAAACCCAGTCAACACCCTCTCAAGGTGGGTCTTGTAAGTTTTGACATGTGTCATGGGCTAAAGGTGGATAGAATTCTAGTACCTTAGGTAAGAAGGGAGATAACCAAAGCCAAGGATATAAATCTCAATAGGATCATCCTCCTTAGAGTGTTCCAAAAAACTCTAGCAAGGGTAGTTTGCCTTATCTTAGTGCTACTCAGGGTGGTCATGGAATAGGTTCTAGATTCAAGAGAAACCATTTGTCTTGTGGCCAGCTTGGCCATAAATCTTTTGAGTATTCTATCAAAATATCTATAGGACTTTATAAGGGTATAGCTAGATTAGAGCCTAGAGTGGGAGATGCTGGTAGGAATCATCGAGTCTTTGTGGTGGTTGACAACCATCAAGTTGAGCATCAAGGTATAGTAGTTGAGGCTACAGGTACATTGCATGGTATTTTAGCTTTAGTTTTGTTTGACTCTAGTGTTTCAAATTCTTTCATTTCACCATCTCTTATTTAGTGATGTGGGTTAGTGGCAATATGTTAGGTTGATAGGTGGCAAGTTGAGTTAGCCATAGGTTCCAAAGTGGTTATAGACTTGTTGGTCAGAGGTTGTAGTTTTCATTTGGGAACCTTCACCAGCACAGTGGATCTCCGTATCCTACCTCTGGGATTGTATGATATTGTGTTGAGCATGGATTGGTTAGCCACCCATCAAGCGAATATAGATTGTCATTGTAAAATGATAGTGTTTTGTTGACATAGGTGGGTAGGTGGAACTTTTGGGAGTCCCAAGACCAGTCTCACTTCGAATGATTTCAACTAATCAGCTAAAGTAGAGTATGTAGAAAGGTTGTCAGTTATTTCTTATTTCTATTAGTGATGTCGAGAAAGCCAAGAGTCATTCAATTACACTTGATGATAACCACTCCTTTGTGAGTATGCAAATGTGTTTCCTAATGAGATTCCTGACATGACACCCCAATGTGACATCAATTTTTAGATTGATCTTATACTAGGAGTGGAGCCAATTTCACAAGCTTCATACTACATGACTACTTAGGAGTTGAGTGAGCACAGATTGTAGTTGGAGGACTTGTTGGCCAAGGGCCATATTTGTCCTAGTGTATCCCCATGCGGCGCACTAATCATCTTTGTAAAGAAGAAGGATGGTTCATTGCATTTGTGCATTGACTACTAGCAATTGAATAAGGTGGCGGTGAAGAACCAATATTCATTGTCGAGGATAGATGACTTTTTTGATAAGATGAATGGAGCATGAGTGTTCTGAAAGATTGATCTAAAGTTGGATACCATCAGCATTGTATCTAGGAGGTTGACATTCATCGAACAACTTTTCATATATAGTATGGGCATTATGAGTTCACAGTGGTACCCTTTGGGTTAACCAATGCACCATCAATGTTTATGAGTTTGATGAATGGATTATTTCACACTTACCTTGATTAGTATGTCATTGTATTCTTGGATGACATATTGATTTATTAGAAGACTATGGAGGAACATGAAGTCCACTTATGTCAAGTGTTGTAATGCTTGAGAGACCATCAATTGTATGGCAACTTGAGTAAATGTGGGTTCTTCTAGTCAGAGGTGAAGTATTTGGGGCACATCATCACTGGTGATGGTATTGTAGTAGATCTAGAGATAATTTGTGCTATCATGGATTAACTGGTACCCACTAATGTCTTACAAGTTCATAGTTTCATGGGATTGGCAGGTTACTACCATCGCTTCATAAAGGATTTATCATGAGTAGCTCATCCCATCACTTCCCTTTAACGAAAAGAGAAGAATTATGTTTGGTCAAATTAGTATGAGGTAGTTTTTAATGCTCTTAGTGTTTGACCAGTGCACCAGTTCTTGCAGTGCCTGATCATGTATGTGATTTCATGGTTTTCACAGATGCTTCATTGGAAGGCATGGGTGCAGTGTTGATGTAAGATGGTCTAGTCATAAGGCCCTTTTCCCAATACTATATTATAAACCCTAAATAACACAAATATGGCCAAAACTAAGAAGTTTAAGGAGGTGAGATGTCATGATTGGCATCCTTCTTATTAATATTGGACCTGAGATCTTATTATAGTGATATACATTGTTGTCATCATTGTCATAAGTATCGTATATAAAATTTTATCAGAAAACTATGTTGATGGATTCTTAGTATGTTATGATCTATTAAGATAGTTGTTTTAGGATGCCATTGCTGAAAGCTAAATTAACACCTGCCCTTGTGAGTACTAATAATAATTGTAGACAGAAATTGTTATCAATTTCGAAAAGGCTTACTCGTTAGAACTCGGCATAATGTAAATATTATAGGATTAATTGTTGTACAAGTAGTATTAGTGAATGATGATTAAGATGAAAATATAATATATTGACTAACAGATACAATGGGTTCACCTAATGACCGATTTTGAACATATGCAAACATGATTTTGAAAACATATTGATTTCCTAACATCAGTGATTTTAGAGACATGTGCATTATCATGTAATATCTCATGATGATAGCAAGATAGTGTTAGTAATCAAACTGTATTTAATTTAATCAAGTATACTAGTTGTGATAATTACAGTTTGGTGGTTTTGATCTAAGGTATGTAATCAAAACTAATTTTCATGTTGGCTGATTTAGCAATATAGATTCAACATTTTGTCATTATGATAGGAAATAAATGTTAAATTAATTATGATGATTTATGATTAAATGTGGTGTGCAGGTTTTGATATCTTAATGTTTTAAGTGTCTTATTTGAAATGATTAAGTAAAGAAATTCCATTGAATTATGGATTAGTAACATTTAAATTCATATGCATTTATGATATGTATTTTATTTGACCTCCTTGGACTACTAATGCTCAGGTTTAGTGTGCAAGAAGTGGAACCATGGAAATTTTTGGGGGAAACAAGGTTCAAACCTATGTGAAAATGGTTTAGCCAAGGTGAATCCTTGGAAGATTCAAAAGCCTTGTTGTGATGTATTTCATTTCATAAATGTAAGCTTGGTTGTGTGTGAAATTTTTAATCTCAAAGATGCATTACGGACATGTCATGATGATGTGGAATGTGTTTTTTGTGTCACTTGAAACTTGTGAATTTTTGTGTTAATGACATGTCATCTAAGGTTTGGTCATGGTAGCATGTTACCTTTAAACTAATCACCTAGTTAGTGATTAAATAAACCCAACTTGACAAGGGGTAGGATGCGTCACTATCACAAGGAAATTCGAATTTAGACTTGACCAAGGGTTTGAAGGGTCATTAGGTGGTCCCAAAGTGTCTTTTATGTGAAAATTAGCTACCAATATGATAGTACAACATGTTAGGGACCTAATTTTGACCATGATAGTGACTAGATAGCCTAGGGGAGCCCTTTACCAATGCCTTCTTCCACCAATTTGAAAATGGAGTTGTCACATGTGTTCTCTCCCATGTTTCCACTAAGTAAAAAATAACAAACTTAGGGGGAGACAAGTTTGTAACAGGAAGTGGCTTAGTGTTTTTTCTAAAATATTTAGTGGGAAATCCTTTTTACAGAGTCTTGGACAAACTAGTGGGGTGTTCACCCACTCTCTAAGTTTAGAGACAATTATGGTTTTTGAGGGAGGCTAAGAGAGCTCTTCATCAACTAGTATTTACATTAGCTTGGACCAAGGTTGGTGTTCAAACAATGACCTTTTTGTTTTAGCATTTCATGATAAATCTACAAATGTGGAGTGTTGTTATGGAATCATATAATGATGTTGTAACCATTGTGTTGTGTGGTGATAGTGCATTGTGTTTCATACATTTTCCTTGGTTTCTTCATTGATCTTCTTGCTTTTTTTGAATGTTGAATTTTCTCATGGGTTTGAAGGCTTCACTCACCCTTGGGAGGGAAGAGAAGCCTTGGGTGAAGGGGTTAGTTGGGCTCAACATTGTAGTTGAGAGATTCTTACCTCATGATGAGGAGTTGTTTTTTTATTTCATGGAGTATGGGCTCCATTGAAGCCATATGCCCTTTTGTTGTGTTGGAGGTATAAGTGTATGTGTAAGAAGGAGGAGGTTCTTTTGATAGCCTTGAGAGGAAAAAATGCAATTGCAATATGATTTTCTATTATGGATATAGCATTCTCCTCTTTCAAGAGTCCACCTTAACCCAATGTGATAATGGTTCCAATGGTGAATCAATGTGTAAACCTTGGAAGGGATTTTTATGTGTTGTGTTGTATGTTTTATGCATTATCAAATGTTTTATGTGTGTTCCCCATTTGGACCTTCTTTCCCCTACTCGGTGGGTGGCTTCATAGAAGCCTAGGATGGGAGGCAAGCCTCCATGGTTCCTAGTTTGTGTTGTTGTATGCAAGTGGTGGAAATGAACATCATGAAGAAGTTAGGGTTTTCTCCTCCTTGGCATAGTTGAAGGATCAAGTACCATGATGTATTCATCCCTTTTCATGTCATTTGATATGGGTTAAGATGGTTAAGTCCTCCTTGTTATGTATCTAAAATGTAAGACGGAAATGAGGAGATGTAAAATTTGGACTATGCTATGCATGTATATGGCATTGTAAAAGAAAGAATATGGTATCCTCATTTTTGTAGAAAAAGAAAGGATGGCTCATGTAAGAAATATATATCATTTTTTTGGAAATGCATATTGTAGAAAGCTCTTGTATGTAAGTGGATTCATAAAATTTAATGCATAGTAAAGTTGGTGGAACTTTCATGTGAAAGAGAGTTATGGAAATACTTGTTAAATTAGGGTGACTAGAATCATTGCAAGGTTTAGTTTTGTGATTAATGTAATAAGAATAAAGGTTCCATTATTGCATTTATCTATGTGTATGCTTGAGAAATGATTCATTTGTTAGGAAGAAAATTTAGTACATGACTTTAATTCATTCCTTGGAATGCTTTCAAATCTGGGTTATACATGTGAGTGCTAAAATTAAGTCACATAAGAACAATACATAAATGGACTATAGTAAAACTAACTTATTACTTAAGAAACTCTCCAAAATTCATAGTAGTGAAGAGAAAATTAATTCTATTGTAACTCACACTTAAAAATCTATAAAGGAAAACATGTTGTAGGCACATTCTTTGGTTCTCTAGAATTTGTATGAGGACAAGAAATAAAAGACTCCTCCTATTACAGACCAATATAAAATTTAGAAGGAATATACCTAAGATCCTTAGTATAGGAGACTAATAAAAATAGTCATTTCTATCTAAACAACTAGGAAAAAACTAATATAATAAATACCTAAACTATGACTATTCACATCAAAAATACTATGAAACATTATACCCTAAGTGTAGGCCTATGAGAATGAAAGGACCCCTATATGCAATCATAAGACAAAACACCCATCCTAAAGGTATGTGCAAGATCATGGTGCACCAAACTATGGCCTTAAGTGGCTGTGAAAAATCAGCAAATCAGGGTTATGTCAACTTGACACATAATTTTAAAGTGGTTATAGACTTTATATCAAAAAGTTGTACAAAAATAATTTGTAAGAAATTGAATTTAGTTTCTAAACTACTAGGCCTTATCAGGAGAAAAAAGCAATTGATTGGTCAAAAGTTTGGATTTTAATGCAGTACTACAAAAATTTCAGGACAAAAATAAAAAGTAGGTGTATTTCTGACCACCTTAATCAAAATCAAATGATAATATTTTTTTAATATAATTATAGATATAAAAAGTAGACTCATATCTGGATGTGACGTATATTTTTCGGTGTTTTTATTCCAAATAAATAATTAAATACGAATTTTCTACCAAAACTTTTTCAGAAAAAAAAAAAAACTCATGTATCTAACCACCTTAACTAATAGAAAATTTTACCAAATTTAATTTTTTTAAATTTTTCTTATACTAGGAAAAGCATAGAATGTGATGCAACTTTTAGATTTAAAAAATGTTATACTATTTGAAAGTTATAGCTATTTTTCAATCAGTATGTCAATCAGCACTTTACAATAATCTTCATTGATAATTAACTAATAAATACTTATCGAACTCATAATTTGACAAAAATTATATCGATGGAATCTCGAGAGCGATATTACAAAACCTTTTTTGTTTCATTCAATTTCGATCAAAATAACATTGTCAGATGGCTACCTGAAGTCTGAGTGTCACTAAAACCCTCCTCAAACACATTTTTTGGGTTGACCGGGTAGGCTTGGTAAATACCAAGCCTAATCGGATATCCGATTTCAAATTGGATATCCGATATGGGTCGGTGAGCCCCCATCCGCTTTTGGAGGGAAATTTCAAATCCCAAGACATTTCAGAGGGAAAATCAAGTTTGTGATTTATAGTTTATAACTTATCAATTATTTGAGTTATTACTATGTAAAAATATATTATAATATATATTATATATATATTATAATGTAACGTAATGATATAACATATAATATATTATATTATTCTTATTTTAATCTATAAATATAATATATATTATTATTATTTTTCCTATATTTTTATTAAATATAATAACATTATATATATGTATGTATGTTATTAATATATATTATTATTATAATCTATAATATATTATTATTATTATGAGCTATGTTATTAATATATAATAATATATTATCTTATTAGTTTATAATATATATATATATATATATATATATATATATATATATATGTCCCTAGGGGTCCTAGGACCCCTAGGGACATATTAGAATCATTCTTATGGGTCGAAGGGGGTCATAAGGTAACCTATGACCCCCTTCAACCCATTACATGATGACATATGTCCCTAGGACTCCTAGGGACATATTAGAATCGTTTAGAATTGTTCTTATGGGTCAAAGGGGGTCATAGGTTGACCTATGACCCCTTTGACCCATTGTACGATGACATATGTCCCTAGGAGTCCTAGGACCCCTAGAGATATATTAGAAATGTTCTTATGCCTCAAAGGGGGTCATAGGGTTACCTATGACCCCCTTCGACCCATTAAATGATGACATTTGTCCCTAGGCGTCCTAGGACCCCTAGGGACATATTAGAATCGTTCTTATGAGTCAAAAGGGGTCATAGGTTGACCTATGACCCCCTTCAACCCATTACATAATAAAATTTGTCCCTAGGGGTCCTAGGACCCCTAGGGACATATTAGAATGCTTCATATGGGTCAAAGGGGGTCATAGCTTGACCTATGACCCTCTTCAACCCTTTAAATGATGGCATATATCCCTAGGGGTCCTAAGACCCCTAGGGACATATTAGAATCGTTCTTATGGGTCCAAAGGGGTCATAGGTTGACCTATGACCCACTTTGACCCATTACATGATGACATATGTCCCTAGGGGTCCTAGGACCCCTAAGGACATATTAGAATGCTTCATATGGGTCAAAGGGGGTCATAGGTTGACCTATGACCCCCTTCGACCCATTACATGATGACATATGTCCCTAAGGGTCCTAGGACCCCTAGGGACATATTAGAATGCTTCATATGGGTCAAAGGGGGTCATAGGCCTTCCACCCATTACATGATGACATATGACCCTAGGGGTCCTAAGACCCCTAGGGACATATTAGAATGCTTCATATGGGTCAAAGGGGGTCCTAAGGACATATTAGAATCATTCAAATGGGTCAAAGGGGGTCATAGGTCAACCTATGACCCCCTTTGACCCATTTCAATGATTCTAATATATCCCTAGGGGTCCTAGGACCCTTAGGGACATATGTTGTCATGTAATGGGTCAAAGGAGGTCATAGGTCAACCTATGACCCCCTTTGACCCATAAGAATGATTCTATTATGTCCCTAGGGGTCCTAGGACCCCTAAGGATATATGTCATCATTTAATGGGTCGAAGGGGTTCATAGGTCAACCTATGACCCCCTTTGACCCATATGAAGCATTTTAATATGTCCCTAGGGGGTCCTAGGACCCCTAGGGACATATGTCATCATGTAATGGGTCGAAGGGGGTCATAGGTCAACCTATGACCCCCTCTGACCTATTTGAACGATTCTAATATGTCCCTAGAGGTCCTAGGACCCCTAGGGACATATGTCATCATGTAATGGATCGAAAGGGGTCATAGGTCAACCTATGACCCCCTTTGACCCATTTGAACGATTCTAATATGTCCCTAGGGGACTTAGGACCCCTAGAGACATATGTCATCATGTAATGGGTCAAAAGGGGTCATAGGTCAACCTATGACTCCTTTTGACCCATTTGAATGATTCTAATATGTCCCTAGGGGACCTAGGACCCCTAGGGACATATGTCATCATGTAATGGGTCGAAGGGGGTCATAGGTTGGACCCATTTGAACGATTCTAATATTTCCCTAGGGGACCTAGGACCCCTAGGGACATATGTCATCATTTGAACAATTCTAATATGTCCCTAGGAGATCTAGGACCCTAGGGACATATGTCATCATGTAATGGGTCAAAGGGGATCATAGGTCAACCTATGACCCCCTTTGACCCATAAGAAGGATTCTATTATGTCCCTAGGGGTTCTAGGACCCTTAGGGACATATGTCATCATTTAATAGGTTGAAGGGGGACATATGTGTCATGTAATGGGTCGAAGGGGGTCATAGGTCAACCTATGACCCCCTTTGACCCATAAGAAGGATTTTATTATGTCCCTAGGGGTCCTAGGACCCTTAGGGACATATGTTATCATTTAATGGGTTGAAGGGGATCATAGGTCAACCTACGACCCCCTTTGACCCATTTGAATGATTCTAATATGTTCTTAGGGGTCCTAAAGACATATGTCATCATGTAATGGGTCGAAGGGGGTCATAAGTTAACCTACGACCCCCTTTGACCCATTTGAACGATTCTAATATGTCTCTAGGGGTCCTAGGACCCCTAGGAACATATGTCATCTTTTAATGGGTTGAAGGGGGTCATAGGTCAACCTATGACCCCCTTTGACCTATTTTAATAATTCTAATATGTCCCTAGGGGACCTAGGACCCCTAGGGACATATGTCATCATTGAATGGGTCGAAGACCTATGACCCCCTTTGACCCATTTGACCGATTATAATATGTCCCTAGGGGTCCTAGGACCCCTAGGGACATATTAGAATCATTCTTATGGGTCCAAGGGGGTCATAGGTTGACCTATGACCCCCTTTGACCCATTACATGATGACATGACCTATGACCCCCTTGGACCCATAAGAATGATTCTAATATGTCCCTAGGGGTCCTAAGACCCCTAGGGACATATGTCATCATTTAATGGGTCAAAGGGGATCCCTTTGACCCATATGAAGCATTCTAATATGTCCCTAGGGGACAAATGTTGTCATGTAATCGGTCCCCTTCGACTCATAAGAATAATTCTAATATGTCCCTAGGGGTTCTAGGACCCCTAGGGACATATGTCATCATGTAATGGGTTGAAGGGGCTCATAGGTCAACCTATGACCCCCTTTGACCCATAAGAAGGATTCTATTATGTCCTTAGGGGTCCTAGGACCTCTAAGGACATATGTCATCATTTAATGGGATGAAGGGGGTCATAGGTCAACCTATGACCCCCTTTGACCCATTTGAATGATTCTAATATGTCCCTAGGGGTCCTAGGACCCCTAGGGACATATGTCATCATGTAATGGGTCGAAAGGGGTCATAGGTCAACCTATGACCCCCTTTGTCCCATTTCAATGATTCTAATATGTCCCTAGAAAACCTAGGACCCCTAGGGACATATGTCATCATTTAATGGGTCGAAGGGGGTCATAGGTCAACCTATGACCCCCTTTGACCCATTTGAACGATTCTAATATCTCCCTAGGGGACCCAGGACTCCTAGGAACATATGTCATCATGTAATGGGTCAAAGGGGGTCATAGGTCAACTATTAGCGCCATTAACTCTGAATGGGCAGGTGAACTTTAGTCACACACTTGTTCCAGCCATGGAGACCATCCATCATTTGCAGGCACCCTGTACCGAGGAGTCTCCAAGGTGCTCTAAGTGCATTTCGAGGTTGATCTTTCGACGGTCATAACTCAGACCTTGAGAGGGCTATCGATGAATTATTAAATGCTACTAGACAGTGATGTTGAGGCCTAAAATAACCTATCTCATTTTTGAGAGATCAAATTCCATTTGGATTTAGCACAATTATCTCGCTCGATGCCAAAACTCGCAGTGTGCCTCAGTTCATAGGTGCACCACAACATAACTTTGAAACCGATGATCTTGGCATCGAATCATTAGTGCCATTAGCTCCGGATGGGTGGGTGAACCCTAGTCACACCCTCTTTTTAGCCATGGATACCATCCATCATTTGCGGCAACCCCATACCGAGGAGTCTCCAAGGTGCTCTAAGTGCATTTCGAGGTTGATCTTTCAATGGTCATAACTTGGACCTTGTGAGGGCTATCAATGAACTTTCAAATGTTATAGGATGGTGATGTTGAGGCCTAAAATAACCCATCTCATTTTTTAGAGATCACATTCCATTTGCATTCGGCACAGTGATCTCACTCGATGCCAAAACTTGCAGTGTGTCTTTGTTCATAAGTGCACCATAGCGTAACTTTGAAATCGTTGATCTTAGCATCAAATCGTTAGTGCCATTAGCTCTAGGTGGGTGGGTGAACCCTAGTCACACCCTTTTTCCAACCACAAAGACCATCCATCACTTGCAACCACCCCGTACCGAGGAGTCTCCAAGGTGCTATAAGTGTGTTTCGAGGTCAATCTTTCGAGGGTCATAACTCGGAGCTCGTGAGGGCTATTGATGAATTGTTGAATGCTATAGGACAATGATGCTGAGGCCTAAAATAATCTATCTCATTTTTGAGAGATTAAATTCTATTTGCATTTGGCACAACGATCTCGCTCAATGCCAAAACTCGCAGTGTGCCTCAATTCATAGGTGCACCACAGCGTAATTTTGAAACCGTTGATCTTGGCATTGAATTGTCAGTGCCATTAGCTTCAGGTGGATGGGTGAATCTTAGTGACACCCTTGTTTTGGCTACAAATACCATTCATTATCTGTGGCCACCCCATACCGAGGAGTCTTCAAGGTGCTCTAAGTGCATTTTGAGGTCGATATTTCGAGGGTCATAACTCAGAGCTCATGAGGGCTATCAATGAACCATTGAATGCTATAGGACGGTGATGTTGAGGCCTAAAATAACTCAGAGCTTGTGAGGGCTATCAATGGACTATCCAATCAAGTCTTTTAAGTTGAGATATTTTGAAGTTATGTTAAAATTGAAAAGTTGTAGTATGAGGATAGTAGCAAAGTGAAGTGCTAATTATCAAAGATTATGAATCTATGAATGACTTGGTCATTGGGAATAGAATCCATGGTTGAGGAGTGGAGTCCTTAACTATGTTGAGATTATATTTGAAGACAAGAGTTAGTTTCAAGGTTGAAGGTGGAGTTTAAAATCATATTTGGGGTTATCTGAACCTTGTGTAGGAGATTAACAAGTGTGTTTATGTCATGATAACACTTCAATTATACATTGCATCCAAATTTGATAATAAAGGTTGTTAAAATGTTATTAAAAAATTATTGCATTTGAATTGAATATAACAAACATAATCAAAATTAATGATATTCCATAAACATGAACAATACACATGATCTACAATAGATTGAGCAATACTAGATACTAAATTAATATGTATATCATTGTGCACATAAATGACAAAAATATATATCGAAATACATGTATCCATAGAAAAAATTTTACACAAATATATATCAAAGATCATGTACCCATAGACAAAGTACTCAAATATATATCAAAATGCATAGATCCATATACAAAATGTGGTTGATCATGCCATTAGAATGTGTATAATATCAATGTTTCTATATACAATGTGGCATATGCCATCTCAAAATGTCTCATGATGCATCCTATGACAACTATACTATCCTAGGGTGCTGGTGGATGATCAAAATGTAGCCTCTTCACTGTATTAGGTCGATTGGATGCCTCCTACATAAACAAAAAAGGAAAACCCAAAGTCAAACTACTAAATTTATATGATTCTACATATCTAACATTGAATTAATCAAATGCATAATGATCTTTTTTCTAATGGAGATTTATACTATCAAAATTTCATAATAAATACCTCTCTCATCGACCTCCTACGCCAGTTAGGAGTCCTCTCATATGCCCTCGGCAATGCTGGTACCTCTCTAATTGTGGGTTGTATATGTTCAAATACCTTTGTCAGATGAATCTACAATTTAAACTATAACATTATAATTAATAGCATGCTAAATTTATAACATATTTAATAATGAATTCAAACTACAACTTACTATTGTAGGCTCCTCCTCAGGAGTGAGTGGCTACGTCATCAAATCTACATAACTCTCCCATCGGACCTCATGTGCACTAGGAGTCTCCTATGAGATACAAAATAGTAGTTGTTAATATCACAGAAATCAGTTTTGAATTTATTTATGAAGATAAGGATAATAAAAAATAAATGATACTTATACATACAATGGGGCTCTTAGTGAGAATGGAAATCCCTAATGGTCTATGATGTAGAATTTGTACAGGCTCATTGTCAGTAGCCACGCCCTATATACAATAAAGAATGTAATTAAATGAGATTGCCACAAACATTTTACAAGAATTCATCGATATTTAATCAAATAGAAAGTGCCTAATTACCTTAACTTTGTCAATGCGTGCTGGCTCACCCCCCACACTTTGTCCCCTCAAGATAGGTGCTACCTGCAAGATAAAAGAAAGATTAGCAACCATATATGCTACAATATCAAATAGAAAAAAAAATGTGAACATAACATAATGTATCGTAGATGTTTCAAGGCCAAATGAAATGGCCGAGAGTGTGGCATCATCAATCTATCTGAGCTCCTCCTCGGTCATCAACTAAACATGAATGAAGATCACATACATATAAAAGTCAATATGGCTTAAAAATTAAAATTACTCTGTTATAAAAATTAACTTTAAATCACATATGTCATAACAAAAAAATATATACACATACCCACACCAAAGGAGTCCATGCCTCTGCATTCCCCTCATCTCTTGCATCAAGGTTTGTAGCCTTTGCATGTGTTTGGTGTATCCTCGTCTAATACAAAATGATACTTAGGAAGATCACCTATGGGGCCCAGGCAAATATTCTTGCATGTAATGCAAGTGTGAGGCACACAAACGTCTGATGAGCTAGCCGATGATGAACTGGCACCAACATCATCAACACGAGGAGGCAGGACTGACCTAGCCTGAGATATCATTAGGCTACTCAGCCTATGAATGGATCTGATGGTCTAAGAGCTAGCCTCTCTCATAATATCTAGATGCTACACTCAAGGAGGAGGGGAGATATTAGTGGGGGGGGAAAAGTGCTAGCTTTCTTTCGCTGGAAAGAGGGTCTATCCTGAGGAGCTCCTAGACCTAAGCCCATGTTGGGCTTCATGCTCCAATAGTTCACTTTAAGTTTCAACACAAATTATGCATATAATTTTCTAAGGAAATAAAATGGTATGTCTAAATTTCCATGTGGAGGGATATCAAAGACCATCCACCAATGATCCAAAAAGTTTGCACGTATGGCATCATTTGTGCACCATTTAATTGATAGTTTGATTTTTTTTGGGTCCACTAGTAAACCCATTTTCGGGTTTGCAAAAAGGTTGGTCAAATAATCTTTTCTTATGTTGAGGGTTGCAACCTCATCATAATCCAAAGCATCATCAAACATCTCGTGCATTTCATCATGCTAATGAAGAGTGGCATTTTGTTGGTTTGTAGGGGTTTCAATGTTATCCACTATGGTGTTTAACGTGGATGACATAGGAGCCAATGTGGGTACATTAGTATATGTTCTATGCAAACCTCTCAACTTGGTGAGATTTTCATTCATCAAATCCTCGATTTGAGGAGGGTTTTGAGGGGGTAGAGGATCATTTGGTGGACGATTTTGTCGGGGTAATGGATCGTTTGGTGGGGGGTTACGAAGAATATTATTCCCTACCTCAGTGTCATCATCCTGATCAGCCATTCCTATTGAATTGCAAAACGTAATATATATTTTTAAAAAAACCTTAATTTTAACCTTTTTTTCAAAAAAATCCTAGATTCAACTAAAACAAACAAAATCATGCTAAAATCTATTGAATTTAGATTAAAAATGAGTTTAAAAAAATATATATATACTTTAATATCCGATATCTGATCATATATCTGATATCCGATCGCGTGCAAATACTGGGCCCCAAAATATGTGAAATAAGGGCTCGCGGGTCTGTTTTTTTTTTATGTAATGTCACAGATATCGGATATCCAATATGGAACATATCTTATATTTTATATGATATTTTATATATAAGATATTACATTATATTATATTTTATATTATATTATATTATTATAATATAATATATTATACTTTTTTATTATATATTATATTATAATATATTACTTTTTTATTATTATATATTATATTATATTATATTTTATATATTTTTATATTATATTATATATATATATATATTATATTACATTAATATATATTATAATATAAAATATTATATTATACTTTTTCATTATATATTATATTATAATATATTACTTTTTTATTATTATATTATATTTTATATATCTATTATATTACATTACTATATATTATAATATTAAATATTATATTATATTATTATAATATAATACATTATAATATAATATTATTATTATAGTATAATATTATATGATTATAATATAATAATAATATTATTATAATATTATAGTATAATTATTATTATAATAATAATAATATATTATATAATATTAAATAATATATTATACTATTATAATATAATATTTTTATATTATTATAATATAATAATAATAAAGTTATAAGATTATCGGATATCCGATGAGGCTTGGCCTTTCCTTCTAGGTTTGGTACCTAGATAGGTGGAAAAAGTCAAAGCAGATTTTGAAGCACTTTTAGATGTGTTCAAACTCTATTTTTTTCACATCGCCACTTTTTGGCACACCATGATCCTGCACATACCCCTAAATATTATTGACTAGGCACCATTATGTAGGATGAAATAAAATAAAAGTAAAGTAAATAAATTTTAAAAAACTAGGCACCATTTTATAAGGGAAAACAAAGTGGTTGTCAAACATGTACATGGGACAGTAGTCCCCATAAGATGCCTTCCCCTTTGATAGACCTTCCTTGGCACATGGAATAAGGTCATGATGTTGACCTTTCTTATGAACTTTCTAAGTGTAGCTAGTCATTTTGTAACCTCAAGTAGATCATCAATACATTATGTTAAACAAGAAGAATAAAGTCCTATAAAGTTCATTTGCGAAGCTTGACCAAGTTGATAGTAGGTGCTAAGAAAAGTTAGTGCAAGTTGAGAAAAAATTCAATTGGAGCCAAGTGAAAGCAAATTCTAGTGGATGTCGAGCAAGTTAGTAGGTGCCAAGCAAGTTAGTGGATGCTGAGTAATTTTTAGTTGATGTCAAGCACTAGTAAAATTCAATTGATGCCAGTTGATTTTACAATAGATGCCAAGTAACATAGTATGTGTCGAGCATCAAAAGATTGATAATTTTGAGTTGTTGCATTATGACAAAGATCGAAGATTCACCAAATAAAATCTAACAAGTTTATTTTCTTGGAACTTGTGAATTAGGAGAAAGATAATATTGATGAGCTAGTGGCATGGAATCTTATGTAAACTATTTTGGAGGTGAATTCAAATGGATTCTAAGAGAAGTTTCTAGAAAAGATAAGATATGGGGTAGATACATTATATCCTACCTAATCCATTGAAAACCCTAATTTTGGTGATGGATAATGAGCAGGAAAAGTGTTCTAATTTCCCATATGTAGGAATGTTTGGTCATGAAGCAAAGAGTTAGAGAGTTTTGATGTGAAAATCTGACAAGGAGAAGGAAAGGGGTTTTGCTTCATCAAGTGACCCAAGTAAAGAAGTCTGCAATGGCTTACTGAGCAAGAAGGCTTAAAGAGGATGAATGCTTGAAGGGTGAACAAGTTGTCAGAGCTACAAAGATTGGAAGCCAAACAGAGTTGAGGACTAAATAATGATTTGTAATCTGCAAGTAAGGTTGTAAGTTGTATTAGATCAGAGCTCTACTCTTACTTTCTAACAATTGTATTGGCCTAGGGTAAATCCTTTGGAGTAAGGTTGACTTAACAATCATTGAATTTTTTTTTAACATGGTGACATTCCAAGTGAATGGCCTAAAGTCCTCTAACAAGGCTCACTTTTGACAAGGTGATTGAAATCCCTTAACTAGGTCACATTTAACAATGTGTATTGTAACATTTAATAGAATTGGTCTTTAACAGGGCATCACTTCAGTAGAGTGAAAAATGAGTAGCATGTTACTGGTGATTTTTTTCAAATTGGGTTTCCATGTTAAATCATTGTGTCAAATGTGTTAATGGATATGTTGTGTTTCATGCTTTACATTTTTGCAAGTTGATTTGATAGTAACATATCAGTTTTAGTTAGCACACAATAAATACATGCATGGTTAAGAATGTTTTATGGGTTTACTGAATTGTGAAAAGTTTTATTTGTACATTTGGACCTTGTATAACTAATTCACACCCCCCCCCCCCTCTCTCTCAGTTATTCTAAAAGAATTCCAACAATTGGTATCAGAGCCATCCGCTTAAGAGGATTAGTTTTAAGGTACTAAAAGCAAAAAGATCAAGATGTCAAAAAGAGAGGTTCCCAAGCTCAACAGAGATAACTTTTCTACATGGAAAAGTTTGATGAAGCTACACCTTGGAGGACTTGGAGATTATGCACAATCTTGCATTGCAATAGAACATGTTGATCCGATAGGAGCCCTAACTACTAATGATTTGAAGAAAAAGGAAGAACACAATTAAAGATGTTGGAGATTGCCTCTTCCCTAAGCTATGCCAAATTTGATGATATCAAAGGCCTTAAAAGTGCAAAGTAGATGTGGGATGCCCTATACACCATCTATGGAGGAGACAAAAATGTTCAAAGAGCCAAGTCAAAGAGCCTCAGAGGTAAGTTTGCTGACATGAGAATGGAAGAAGGTGAGAATATTGCCCAATATGTTGCTAGAATAAAAGAAGTTTTAGTGCAATAAAAGGTGTACTGGTAAAATAGATGATGATACTATGCCAAGTAAAGTCTTGAGAACATTGTTGCCTGTGTATGCCATTAGAGTATCTGCAATCCAAGATTTAAGATGTATACCAGGAAATGATCTAACCCTTGAAGGTCTAGTAGGAAGACTCACTAATGTTGAGTTATCTAATTTTAACAACTATAGACCAGAGAGTATTGAATCAGCTTTCAAAGAAAAATTGTTGTTGAAGGATTCTAAGGAGGTAAAGTAGAAGAAGAAGAAAACAAAGATAAAGTATGCATCTAGTGACAGTAACATAGATGAGGAAGACACCGAACAATTGGAAGCATTGTTGCGAAGAAGATTTCATAGAGGAAAAGGCAAGTTCAAAGGTAAGTTACCTATCATTTGTTTTAATTGCAATGAAGTTGGTCATATTGTAGCAAGATGTACACAGAAAAAGAACTTCAGAGAAGGGAACAAGCACAAAAATAGAAGAGAAGATGATGGAAGAGACTATTGAGACAAAGGCAAGAAGTCATGCTACATTGTTGATGAACATGACTTTGATGAAAATGATGATGAAGTGGAATATGTTACAATGAAGGGAAAATCTAATGAGAATGAGGCAACTGTAGTTATAACTTGTGTGAACAAGAATGACAAATGGATCATTAAAAGTGGGTGCTCACATCACATGATTGGAGACAAACGTAAGTTCATTACCTTAACCTATTATGATGGAAATAGTGTAAGATTTGGTAATGATGCACTATGTTTGATAAAAGGAAAAGGGTCTATCAAACTCACAAACAAGATTTCATATGACAATAGTTATTATGTTGAAGGATTGAATTATAACTTGTTAAGTGTGTCACAATTGAATATTTTAGAATGCAAAGTTGAGTTTGAAAATAAATCAACCAAGATATATGATACAAATGGAAACTTGATTGGAAAAGGTGATCAAACTAAAAGTAATACATTATATCTGGTTATAGAAGATACTACTTGTCTTATTGCAAAATTTGATGATGTATGGCTTTGGCACAAGAGATTATGTCATGTAAATTTTGATAATCTGATTAGTATCAGTAACATGAAAAGAGTTAGAAGTTTTCCTAAGTTGAAGAAACCAAAAAATATAATCTACAAACAATGTCAACTAGGTAAGCTTTAAAAGTAAATCTTATACCTCTAAGGAAATACTTGAAATTGTTCATACTGACTTGTGTGGACCTATTGAAGTGCAAAGCTACAAAGTAGATAAGTATATAATGTTGTTTGTTGATAATTACTCTAGGATGATGACAATCATATTTTTTAAACAAAAATTAGATGCTTTTCAAATGTTTAAATGGTACTTGGTAAGAATAGAAAAAGAAACAAGTAAGAATTTGAAATGCTTGAGATTAGATAGAGGAGGAGAATTCACTTCAAATGAGTTTAAGATGTTCTGTAATGATAGAGAAATCAAGAGACAAACATCTGCACCTAGGACCCTTCCACAAAATAGAATTGTTGAAAGAAGAAATAGGTCTATAATAGACTATGTCAAGACACTCATGATGGAGAAGAATGTTGCCCTAAAATACTAGAGAGAAGTTGTAAGTACTATTGTATACACCTTGAACCATGTATAAGTCAAGAAAGGTACTCATTCAACACCTTTTGAACTATGGTATGGATATCCACCTAATGTGAAATACTTTAAGGTATTTGGAAGAAAATGCTATATTTTTGAAGATGTTATAAGTGGAAAATTCGATGCAAAAAGAAAAGAAGGTATATTCCTTAGTTACTCCACAAGAAGTAAAGTTTATAAGTGTTTAAATACTAACACTAACAAAATTGTAGAAAGTGCAAATGTGAATTTTTATGAGTTTATAGAAGTACATGAGGCTGAACCTACAAAAGAACTAGAAGAATACAAATCATTTGCATATTATTATGAAGGAATGCCTACTAAAGAAGATGCTACAAATCATGTTGTGAACCAATAGAAAGTCTCAACAATTGTTGAGTTACAACCTATTAATATTGAGTTGCATTCAGATGTTGAGTTGTAGAATGAGGAAAAGGCACAATCTGACTCTGAGATTAGCACGCATGAAAGAGATGCTAAAACACCTGATAGAATTGTACATAGTAGTAGAAATTGAGAAACAAAATGTGAACACAAGAACTAAACCTAGACTGTCCAAATATGTCAAAAGACAACATCCTACAAATCAAATCATTGGAGACAAAGATGCAAGGCCAATGACAAGAAATAGATTGAGAAGTGAATCATGTTTGTTAAGCATGAAATAACCTAAGACAGTGAGAGATGTATTGGAAGATGATGACTGGTAGAAGGCTATGGAAGAAGAAATTCAGCAGATAGAAAAGAACAAGACTTGGAGTCTAGTTCCTAGACACAAAGATAAGAATGTGATTGGCACAGAATGGGTATTCATAAACAAGTTAGATGAGAATGGTGAAGTGACAAGAAACAAAGCAAGACTAGTTTGCAAAGGGTATGCACAAGAAGAAGGAATTGATTATGGTGAAATATTTACCCTTGTTGCAAGAATGGAAGGAGTGAGATTTTTGTTTGCTTATGTTGCGTACAAAAGTTTCAAAGTTTATCAAATGGATGTCAAGTCTGCATTTTTGAATGGCATATTAGAAGAAGAATTCTACATAGAATAGCCAGAAAGCTTTGTTAATAAAAATAATAACATGGTATGTAGACTGCACAAAGCCCTATATGGATTGAAACAAGCACGAAGAGCATGGTATAAGAGACTCCATACTTATCTTGTCAAGATTGGATTTGAAAGGATAGATGATAACAACAATTTGTACATAAAGACAAATAAAGAAAAAGGTATACTGTTATCTAAAATATTTGTTAATGATATCATATTTGGAGGACAAGATGCTTTGTGTAAGGACTTTGCAAATCAGATGAAGCAAGAATTTGAAATGTCAATGTTTGGTGAGATCAAATTCTTTGTGAGATTACAAGTTTATCAGATGAAATATGGTGTATACATCACTCAGTCAAAATATGTCAAAAAGATATTGAAGACATTTGGATGAGAGGATTCAAAACCAATAAGTACACCTATGGTGACAACACTCAAGCTATCAAAGAATGATGATTTAGCTAAGGTAAGTCAAACATTATATAGATCCATGATTGGCAAGTTGCAATATGTAGTACACATTAGACCTTATATTGCATTAGCTGTGGGGATAGTTGCAAGATCCTTTGCTAATCCCAAAGAGAATCACTTGATGGCTATGAAAAGGATAATGAGATACTTGAAAGGAACATAAGAGTTTGGTTTTTTTGGTGTAAATAATTATTCACTATTTACACTTACTTAATTTTACTTAGGTTAATGTATTATTTTAATATTTATTTATTTAGTCACCTAGGAGTATGTGTACTTTTGTGAGTTATCATGTTGAAAATATAGGAGTTTGTACCTCTTTTATGCACATGATCTCTACAACATAGGAGTTAGCAAACTAATTAAGCACATGGTGTCTACAACATCTCCACTTGAGATACACCTTGTCATTCTTGTCCTCTCATCTAGAATGATGGATAAGGTGTGTGCTTAGTTGTCATGCTTATCTTATCTCCTAGCTCTTTCTAGAGACATTCTAGGTGCTTCCTAAGAGGCCTTTATATATGTTAGAGTAAATAATTATTTATTCTTTTACTTAAGTTTACTTAGGTTAATGCATTTAGTTAATAGTTGTAGTTGATGAATTATTGACAACATGGGAGTTTGTTCCTATCTAAGTCATACTTATCCTCTCACCTTGATCAAGGATATTCCAACTTTTGTGGATGTATGTTTAGTTGTCAACCTTATCTTCTAACACTTTCTAGCTTATTCTACAAGCTTCCTTGAGGCCTTTATATTGATCTCTCTCATTGTATTTTCATAACTCATATCTTATTTTCAATAGCAATACATTTTTGTTGTTTGCAATCTTCTTTCTCAAGTTTGTTTAGTGTTTTTTCCAAGCTCCACCTCTTCCTTCTTTGGTTTCTCTTCAACAAGCTATTTACATGCATGTGATCTTGGTACACTGTGGAGTTGGATTTCATCAACTCCTACATGGTATCAGAGCCTCCCTACTACTTCTTGTTTGAAGGTTTTTTGAAGTTGCAATTCAGAGACACAAACCTGACACAAACCCTAGTTTTTTTGTGATTTTTTCTTCAATCTGAAGGAAGAGCATTTTTTTGGAGCACTTTGGGCCTAAACGGATGTTGTCATTGAGTTAAGAAGGCCCATTATAATCAAGATTCACATAAGATTTTCCAATTTTGGCTTTTGAGCATTTGGAAAAAAAATTTGCCCCCCGGGAGGATTGTACGGCTATACGGATGAAAAAAAATTTTAAAAGGGGTTTTTGACATAGCACTACCTAGTGGTCACCGTGGCACCACCAATGCACCACTACAGCCAACCGCACCTCCCTCCAACCACTGCGATGTAGCTAGCCTATGACTACCACCCTGTGGCCACATCGATGTCGCTCATCGACCTCCTTCACCACAGTGCCCCCAGTAGAGCAGCCCTTGCAGCCCCACCTAATTTGTAGCCCACGTGGCCCTTTTCACACACTTGGCATAATTTATGGCAGATACATGGCATGGGTGCGATGTTGGCATCTGCCATGTGGCCCCTACCATGTTAGTGTTTTTGCCACGTGGCTTCTTTTTTTGTTGTAACGGCTGTCAAATTTATGCACTTAGTTTTTTGACATCAGCATGATGTCATCCTACATTAGCACCTCTCCAAGGTCTTTTTTAACCTACTCATAGTTTTTTGGCCATAACTTGAGCATACAATGGTATTTTTCTAATCTGAAAGAATCATCAGAAAGCTAGTTCTGAGACAGAGATATTAGTGCATATATTTTTAGGTTTTGATGCAATTTTATTGCTCATTTTGGTAGTCAAAGTCTGAAGTTTTTTTTTTACTCCAGCAAGCTTTTCTTTTGCATCCCATCTCCATTTTTTGAAAACGTTAGATTTTTTGAAAGCTAGTTTTATCATCTTTTTCAGAAATGCTATCTTTTTCCTTAGATTTTGCGCCATGCTCTTTCTATCATGTGTTTGGCATTTTTGCTCTATGGTAGATATCTTGGGTGTTCTAAGTCCAAGGATCATTTTCAAGGCATGGGATCTTTTTTTTTGGGATGTACTATCTTTTGTATTAGCTTTCTTCCTTTTTTTATCATTGTAGCTATCACTTGTAAGCATCTTTATGTACATGCACTAAGATAAAGTGTCACTTGCATTTCGGATTCATGAACATTGTTTTGAGACAGTTGTACATGCACTATTTTATAAAACACCATCGGGGGATAGTTGTTTACCACTTTTGTTCCTTCTTCCTTTTTTGCCCCATGTAAAGTTGGTGTGATCATTCCTTTATAGGTGTTTGTACCTCTTCAACTCTCTCGTCATTCTTGGTTTTGTCTGCAAAGGATTTTGTCCCACCTTTTCAATTGCCTGTCATCTCACCCCGTCTACATTAAGGGGGGAATGGTTCAATAGTGTGAGCTATGTATTCAGTCGTTGATTCTATATACTAGGTGATTGCAGTGGTTGGCTACCTATTCATTTTGATGAGATGGGTCATTTACCATATAGACACGCTCAAGTCATGCCTTCTTCTTTTATGGAGGTTCTTTGGATTAGCAGTTTCTTTTTTATGACAGAATTTGTGGCTTCTTCATGCTTTAGTGATGCTCTTCATGATCACTCTTTGTTCTTGTTTTATGGGACATTCCTCTAGTTAGAGGTTTCTTCAAGCCTTCACTAGATTTTCTTACCTCTTTTTGGGGGAGGGTTTTTCCCATGTGGTTTTCTCTCTTTCCCCATTTTTTGAGGTTGCATTTCTTTGCATTGTACATGGGTACCTAACATGGCCTAGTTGTCGGGACCCATTTTGCATTTCATCTTAGTTTTTGTGAGCTTAAGGCATTCCCCTAAGTTGCACTTAAAGGGGGTGTTAAAGTAAATAATTAATATTTATTAATTATTTATTCTTTTACTTAAGTTTACTTAGGTTAATGCATTTAGTTAATAGTTGTAGTTGATGAGTTGTTGACAACATGGGAGTTTGTTCCTATCTAATTCATACTTATCCTCTCACCTTGATCAAGGGTATTCCACTTTTTGTGGATGGATGCTTAGTTGTCAACTTTATCTTCTAGCACTTTTCAACGTGTTCTACAAGCTTCCTTGAGGCCTTTATATTTAGGCTCTCTCATTGTATTTTCATAACTCATATCTCATTTTCAATAGCAATACATTTTCATTATTTCCAATCTTCTCTCTCAAGTTTGTTTAGTGTTTTTTCCAAGTTCCACCTCTTCCTTCTTTGGTTTCTCTTTAGCAAGCTATTTGCATGTAGGTGATCTTGGTGTACTATGGAGTTGGATTTCATCAACTCTTACAATATATAGGCACTCCTAGTGTGTTTAAACATATAATATAGAGCAATTTATGAGGACATACTCTAATATATTGATCATACTCTTTTTTGGTCTACAGTTGTGCTTGTGTTTGAGTTCTACGATCTTGGGTGAATCTTGCCCTAAGGAAAATTCTTACATGGTATCAGAGCTATACCAAATTCTTACATGGTATTAGAGCTCTTGAAGAATTTCTCTTCACATAGCCATTCAAGACCATCTTCTTGCTTTAGTACCTTGATCCAAATCTAGAGTATTGCAAAAATTGGGAGCGTCTAGAACTAGAACAGACCTCGCCATTGTGTCCATAATGTTAATTCAGTGAAATTTGACAGTTGTCTAACCTAGGCCAATGTCAATTTGGAGGCAAATTTTTTTTGCAAACTAGCACCCGAAGGACTCATTTGCAAAATTGGTATGATCATTTCAAATCTATACATTTAATTTTTTAGATCTACATTTTTTTCATCTGCATCTCTGCTATTTTTTTTTGGATCTGCATTATTTTTCAAAAAAATTGGCCATTAAGCCAGTTGGAGAGATTTTTGCAGGTGAAGATTGAAGCTTGCTGGTGCAAATCAAATATTTGTATCACATTGAAAAGGTCAAAAAACCCCCAAATCGGATTTTGTTTCATCCAAATCAGACATTTGAGGCAAAATCTAGAGCCATTTGATTTTTGGAGGCACGATGGTGGCAATTTAGAAAAAATAATAGCAGCAGCAATTTTCAAATAGTGATATGTCCGTCATGCGGACTCTTTTTTGTGAGTAATTTTTTTTTGTTTTGGGGTAGAATTTTGTGATCTACACATTGGTGTAGGTGGTTTGAGATCTTTGTTCCTAAATTTTTTGCAACCCACAAATCCTGATTTTTGCGACTTAAAATGCTTAGTACAGGCTCATCTAGACTCAAAATCAAGTTCTATTTTTTTTGAAAGTGCATTTTTTTGTCAACTTTCTAGATTTTTAATCATATTATAGGTTCTATGGATAAAAATACTACTTTCAAAAATAGGCCCTAAATTGGTGAGTGGCTACAAAGTGCCTGAATCGTTCATTGGGGGGGGGGGGGGGGGGGGGGGTGGGTGGTGTTCTTTGATTCTTTCTTCTTCTTTTTGCATTTTTGGGGGGTTACATTGATTAGTCCATCATGAAAGAGGAAGATTTAATTATCTTGACACCAGATAACTATTAGGATTGGAGTCAATTGGTTATCATATATCTTAGTTAGCACAATGCACTACCATATGCAAAAGAACTTACCTAAAATGTAGGCATAAGTGCCCTCATTTGGCGTACTCTCTTTCTATTTATGAATATGGAAGTTATGGATTCACTTGAGGACATTAAATCATCTGATCCATATGTTTATTGGATTCATCTTTAGGAGACGTATGGAGATCCACATATTCCTCTCTTCTAAAAAGATCTTTTACCTCCAGTTGCAACTACATCCTCTCTAGATGAGATAACACCTCTAGATGCTCATGTTGCTCCTAATGATCTTGTTTTAGCCACATATGCTTCAAATTCAGTGCAACAAGAACTTTTATGTCTTCCTACTGTACCTTCATGCGACAACTTCCTTCCAGACATTGCAGTATTATTTGTGGAGTCTCACATTAAAGATGTGGGAGACACCCTTGATGATATTTGTCATCTGTTTGAGGAAAATTCTTCATCTATTGTCATAGTGACCAATTCGTGTACTTTAGCATAGTAGGGTATGCTTTGTCTTCTAGTTCTAGCCTCTAGTGATGACTTCTTGATTGACATTTTAGGTTTGTTCATGGAGTCACACATAGCCAATTTGGGAGACTTCTTTGATGATATACCACTTCTCTTTACTAAGGACGATCCATCTACAATTGTTGTGAGGGCTAACTCTAACCCTCATGTCCATTCTCTACATGATTAGTCTTTATAGGCTAATGTGATTGTGGATCCTTATGTACAACAATTGCAAAAGGTCTTTTTATCATTTGAGGAGACTATTGGTTTCTTGAAATAGGTTCTATAGAAATCCTTGCTCAATCTACACTTCTTCTCAACAGTTTTGGAAGGAGCCATCATTGATATTGACACAGGGACAGTTGAGCAGGATTCAAAGACATAGTTCATCATTGAGATTCTTTCCACACATAGGGAAAGCATCTCACCTATACCTTTGCTATTATTTCTTCCAAAGGGGAGGAACATCATTCAGTGGTTATGGAGCAGCTCTCACTAGTCGACACCTTACATTTGAGGGGGCAGGGGGGATTACCTTGTCTCACTCTCCTTTATGGGGGGACTTTTTCCTCTTAGGGGGTTTTTTCCTTCTTCCATTTCACCATTGTATATACTAGATGTATGTCGTAATGGGGGGGGGGGGGGTCTTGATTACTCCATCCATCCATGCATCCCCTTTTATCTCTCATTTTGGGGGAGGGTTTTTCCCATGAGGTTTTCCCTCTTTCTCCACTTTATGAGAGATTGCATTTTTATTATGTACATGGGTACCTAATATGGCCTAGAAGCTGGGACCCGATATGCATTTCATCCTAGTTTTCATAAGCTTAAGGGCATTCTTGTAAGTTACACTTAAAGAGGGGTGTTGGTGTAAATAATTATTCACTATTTACACTTACTTAAGTTTACTTAGGTTAATGTATTATTTTAATATTTGTTTATTTATTCACCTAGGAGTATGTGCACTCTTGTGAGTTGTCATGTTGACAACATAGGAGTTCGCACCTCTTTTATGCACATGGTGTCTACAACACAAGAGTTAGCACACTAATTAAGCACATGGTCTCTACAACATCTCCACTTGAGATACACCTTGTCATTCTTATCCTCTCATCTAGAATGATGGACAAGACGTGTGCTTAGTTGTCATGCTTATCTTATCTCCTAGCTTTTTTTAGAGACATTCTAGGTGCTTCCTGAGAGGCCTTTATATACAAGCACTCCTAGTGTGTTTAAATATACAATACAAAGCAATGTATGAGGACATACTCTAACATATTGATCATACTTCTTTTTGGTCTACAGTTGTGCTTGTGTTTGAGTTCTATGATCTTCAGTGAATCTTGCCCTAAGGAAAATTCTTACATGGTATCAAAGCTATACCAAATTCTTATAGGTTTATACTATAAGAAGAATGAAAATGTTGAACTAAAAGCCTACATTGATGCTAATTGGGCTAGAAAAATTGATGATAGAAAGAGCACCAATGGAGGATCATTCTTCTTGGGAAAAATACTTGTTACTTGGACTAGCAAGAAGCAGAGTTGTACTTCTCAATCTACTGTTGAAGTAGAGTATGTTGCTGCTGTTATTAATTGCACAAACATTGTATGGATCAAATAGCTACTTAAGGGAATGAAGGAAGAAATCATAGAACCAGTGACACTTTATTGTGATAATACAAGTGCTATCAATATATCAAAGAATCTTGTAATGCATACAAAGACAAAACACATTGCAATCAAGTATCATTATGTAAGGGAATTGGTTCAAGATAAAGAGGTGAAGATGGAATATATTAACACATAGGAGAAAATTTTTGATATCTTCACACAAGCATTACCTAAGGATGCTTATGGGTATCTATGAGGAAAACTAGGGGTGATACCCCTATCAAAGGCTATGCAAAAGATAGAGGGAGTACCCTCCATCAAACAAGTTGACATTCATTTCATACAAATTGATGCAATAGATCTTACTTTAGGAATTGCCTAAAGTAATCACAAAATTAGAATTACAAATCAGTCATAACCAAGGTGACAAAGGGAGAAAATTGAAGAACCTGCAAAAGCCTATATCTACATATATCAAGATGCCAAGTGTTGAAAGTATGTCTTTGTCATTGTTGTCAAAGAGGGAGAAAGTACATTAAACTAATCAAGTTCAAGAGGAACAACATTGATCAAGTGCAAGAGGAACAATGGAGAGAGTACACCATCAGAAGATCAAAAGACTAAAAGAGAGAAAGACGGAGAAAGCATAGAGTAATCAGAGGAAGGATTAGAACAAAAAGAGGGAGATATTCTAATATTCTACTAATCCATGAAAGAAGAGAATCAAATAAAGAAGGAACTCATAGGGAGTTATATTTTGTAACCTAATCAGAAGAAGAAGTTGTTGATAGAGGGAGAAATTTCACATACAAGTTCTCTTTTTAGCAATGTCTTACTGATTTAACCTAGTTAGATTGATGGAACAAGATGTTCATCATTTGTTTGGCTGGTTGATCAGTTTTGTTTGCCACCAATGCCAAAGAGGGCGATTGTTGATATATGATTGAAAAGATCATTTGAGTAGAAAGATTTTTGAAGAAGACTGTGTGTTTCAATCATTGTTTTGTCACTGATATCAAACCTACTACATGCTGGTAAGACACTTTCTTATATGTTTCAAGTACTATCACTTAGTTGATTGATGGGGATGATTTGATTAACAAGATGTAACAAAAGTACCTAGAGGAAAGGCTAAGTTATGATTATGTATTAAAGTGCAAGAACTGGTTAAGACAATGATAACATAATGTATTGATGATCTACTTGAGGTTACAAAATGACTGGCTACACTTAGAAAGTTTAGAAGAATAAAGTTAAACAAAGTTCATTTGCCAAGCTTGACCAAGTTGATAGTAGGTATCAAGCAAAGTTAGTGCAAGCTAAGTAAAAAGTCAATTGGAGCTAAGTGAAAGCAAATTATAGTGGAAGCCGAGCAAGTTAGTAGGTGTCGAGCAAGTTAGTGGATGCCAATTAATTTTTAGTTGATGTCAAGCACAAATAAAATTCAGTTGATGTCAAGTGATTTTACAATAAATGTTGAGTAACACAGTATGTGTCAAGCATCAGAAGATTGATAATGTTGAGTTGCTACATTATGACAAAGATCAAAGATTAGCCAAATAAAAGCTAACAAGTTTGTTTTCTTGGAACTTGTGAATTAGGAGGAAGATAGGATTGATGAGCTAGTGGAATAAAATCTTATGTAAACTATTTTGGAGGCAAATTCAAATGGATTC